>CM024755.1:140396505-140564056 GCA_014218235.1 Colocasia esculenta | reverse complement strand
TTCAAGAGTTCAATCGGAAGCAAAACAATGTAATTTCAATTTAGTCCAAACACTTATTAATAATTTGGTCTTATGTTCAATAGAGGTGTACTTCAGAGTCAAGATGAGAAGAAAAAGATCTCGTCAAGAATGCCAAGAGAAGAGAGATATGTGCATACTAACTTCCGAGTACTTCAATGGTACAACCTGCTCGTCGGCCATGTGGGAATCCATGGTCAAAGGAGACTTACGGAGGCCTTGGTCAAGGGGTAACTAGTCAGTAGAAGAAGGAATATCCGATGGGAGATTTCACCACAAGCCAAGAGGGGCTTTCCTATCGTGCTAGAGTTATGCGCATGCGCGCGCGTGAGAATCACTTGAGTTTGTGTGTGAATCCAATTATGGAAACTCCAGTTATAGAAACTTTGTTTATGAAAACTTCATTTTTGGAAACTCTATATATGGCAAGTATCATGAGTACTAAAACATGCATGACCAATTTTAGCAAGTAACTATGTGTTTTTAGCAAGTTTGATAACAAGGCAAGAAGTTGATAATCAGCAAGTAGAGAATATAATCATGAACTTAAGATCAATTAAAATCCATGTAAACATATTTTAAATTTTTATATGGGTTCATGATATCAGTAACTAACTTTGTACAGGAGAAGACGGGGCATGAAAACAACGTCAAACGGGCCAAACAGGGATGATCTGCCCTCTGTGTTCAGAAGGCGACAAGCAATTGTCGCCTTCAAGAACTCAACAAGTCGACTCATCGTCTTCCTGTTTCCAGTGCAGGGGTGCTTTATATGGGTGTTTTCCTAGTCCAATTCAAGCTAGGTTTGAACCTATGGGTTTGAAAAATCAAAACTAATTCTAGGGTGATCCAAATCTGATGAAACAACCTCTGTTAGTTAGAGCACTTCAAATACATTGTACAGTAACAAATAATCAAGAAACAAAGGTCATTTGACTAGGTAATAAGATGTATGTGACTGTCTACAGAATGAGACATATTGCTCATTTTTGGGCTAATAGTCACAGTATGGTTAACAAAACATCGGGGAAATCAATGCCAAATAAAGTAGACTCAAGGTCTTGGGTTTACATGGATTATATTTGAGATGTTTGTTTTTGATGATGAGCAATCGATGAGCATTTCTGAACAATACAATTTCATGTGATATGAATGTGTGAAACATGAGAATGACAAGTCAAGCAAATGTTAATCAAGAAACACATGTTTAATTTGATCATCTAAATGTTCACATTATCTCACTAACAATGCTCTTAAATGTAGGTGAGATTGCATGCAAGACAATGTACCAAAACAAGAGCAAAAAGATCAAGAAAAGCACAAAAAACAAGTACCTGTCGACAGCCCAAAGATGCCTGTCGACAGCCCTGCACAGACAGATCTAATAGGGTACTGGAAAAGATGTACCTGTCGACAGCCCCACTGATGCCTGTGATAGATCAGCCAGACAGAACCAACAGGCTCCTGGCAAAGGTGTACCTGTCGACAGACTCAAGTCGCCTGTCGATAGATCCACACAGGGAACTGTCTCCCGGAAGCCCAGCCTTCTGCCTTTTGCAAGTCTGTCTACATCTGTCGACAGATGCATTACTTGCTGTCGACAGACGGAAGAGAAAATCTCAATACGAGATCTCCATACGTTTCCGAATTGGGTGTTTCAATTGTCAGACTCTCCATACTTAAACACCCATATAAAAGGAACTCTTTGGAGTTATTTCGTACAGAAGCAGCAACCACACAAAACCCTAGCAAAGTCTCAAGAGAGAAGATCTTTTTGCTGCTCTGCTTCAACCGTCCGTCCAGGCAACCAAAGAGACATCCTCCGAACATGATTGAAGCAAATTGTCCATCTCTCAAGCTTCTCCATCAATTGATACCTATCAAGATGAAGCTTGAAGCACATCAGGATGATCATCTGAAGAGTTCCACATCAGGATTTGAAATCTCAACTCTGAACTCTTCTTTATCTCTTTTTCATATCTCGTGTGTGTGTGTTGTTGAGTCAAGCGTCCTTGTGCTTGATTCACGTTTGTCATGTTGTTCTGATCGTGGTTTACATCAGACGACGTGAGTATGTGTTGTTGTAGCGAGTGAACATGTTGATAAGCAGTCTTTCTGCATGTGTTGTGTGGACGGTGGACGTAGGATACACAAGTTGTGTACTCCGAACCACTTAAATCATCGTGTCTGTGGTTTGAACATTTCACGCTAGATGTTGGTAGGCACGTTGATCTTTCACACGCTAGAAAAATTGCTACTCTATCTAATTACAATAACACACATCTTAGTTTGATTTAAACTCTGTTTGAAATATCAAAAGTCTATGTTTCCATCGAAAAAGAGGTCATAGTATATCTAATTGATAGTAATCTATTCAACCCCCCCCCTTCTAGATTACCATATTGGATAATTCCGCACATCTTTCAATTGGTATCAGAGACAGGTTTCTCCGATTTACTGTCTAATTGGTTGATCTCACGATCATGAGATTCTCCATCTCATGGAATCTAACAAGGGGTATATGGCCGAGGGACATTCAGTGACCAGGCCACCCATCTTTGATGGCACTGATATCCTTACTGGAAAAATCGTATGCAGGTGTTTCTGAGAGCTCAAAATTTGAGCTATGGAAGATTGTCAGCAAAGGAGCATACACCCTTCCTGAGGACGAAGATACCTGGACGAAGGACCAGATTGCAAAGGGAACTCTCAACTGGAGTGCCCTGAACATGATGCAGTGCACTGTCATCCCAAAGAATACTCAAGAGTCTCCACATGCACTTCAGCGAAAGAGATGTGGGACAAACTTGAACTTATCTACGAAGGTACGTCCGAGGTAAGGGAAACCAAAGCAAGCATGCTAGTTTCTGAGTATGAAATGTTTAAGATGAATAATGATGAAACTATCTCAGATATGTTTGCTAGATTCATGTTAATAATAAATGGATTGAAAGGTCTTAAGAAAGAATACTCAGAAAGTGACTTAGTGAGGAAGATACTTCGGTCTCTTCCATCCTCATGGAACACTAAGGCCACTGTCATTGAGGATTCAAAAGATCTCTCAAAGATGAAATTGGATGAACTAATTGGCTCCCTGATGACATATGAAATAAATGTGAAAAGGAAAGAAACTGAAGAAAACCCAAAAAGGTCAATTGCCTTAAAAGCTTCAAGCAAAGTTCCTCTAGATCCAAAAAGGATGTTCAACAGGAAAGTGATGAACCTGAAACGTCTAGTGATAGTGAAAATGATGAAATGGCCATGCTCACTAGACAATTCAAGAAATTCCTCAAATCAAAAGGAAAGGCTCAGGTAATTCCAAATCCTTCCAAAAGAAAGATTTTTCAAATAAATTGAGTCTAACAAAAAATCTGACATTGTATGCTATGAGTGCAAGAACAAGGGCATATGAGAGGAGAATGCCCCGAACTCAAGAAAAAGTTGAAGAAAGAGAAATTCACCTTCAAGAAAGCCAAGGCAATGTTGGCAACTTGGAGTGATGAAGATGAAGATGAGGACGCACAAGAAGCCTCTGGAGATGAAGAAATTCAGTGTCTAATGGCTAGAAGCGACGACTCCAATGAGGTAAACTCTTCCTTTGAAATTATACTGTTGATGAATGGGAAGAAGCATACACTGTCCTGTTTGAAAATTCTGTGAATTCAAATCTGAAAACAAGGCATTGAAAAAGAAAATCAATTCTGTTGTTCATAACACACACAATGATGAACAAGTTGTTGCCTTAACTAAAGAAATTGATGAATGATGAAAATGATGAGGAAGCTCACTGTGGGAAATGGATTGCTTGAAAATAAAATTGCAAGAAAGTCAAAAAGAAAAGGAAAGTCTAACCAACTCTCTTGAACGTCTTCAAAATGAACATCAAGAAACTAAGAAAAAGTTGGAACAGGCTGAAAAAGATCTAAAAGAAAATCTGAAGATCTTAAAAGGTTTCGTAAGGGAAAACAGAATCTTGATGCAATTTTGGGGTCAAACATCTTTGTTGCAAAACATGGAATGGATATCAACCAGTAAAACAAAAGAAAATGGGAGAGAGACTTTGATAATTTCTTTTGTGATTCTAGCCCAAGCACAAGCTATCAAGTCCCTTCCAAGAATAAGAAAGGTCAAGCCAAGGGTAAGAAACAGGAACCCAAAGAAAATCAGTTCAGCTGTTAACACAACTAAGAAGTCTGTCAACAGCCCCAAAGAGGGTTGTCGACAGGTCTGGAAACATGCTTCCAAAGAAAAGCTAACCAGGCAACAGAAGGGTAAAATGCTCATGCATGTTCCTCAGAATAACAAACCCACTATTTTGGAAAAATCTTCATCATGCAATGTCTGTAAGAAAGTTGGGCACAATGCAAAACGATGCTGGAATAATCCAAATAAACTGAAAATCAAACAAGTTTGGATTCCGAAGCATTTACTTTTTGGCATGAATGATACATTGGGACCCAAAGTAATTTGGGTACCAAAACCTCTTGTCTGATCCACATATGCAGGAATGCCTAGCAGCCCAAAATCAAAACAAATGGTACCTGGATAGTGGCTGCTCGAGGCACATGACGGGCGACAAAGACAAATTCTGTTTGCTGGTGGAAAAAGACGGAGGTCAAGTTGTTTTTGGAGGTAACAATAAAGGCCAGATCATTGGTTCAGGCAAGGTTGTAAGTATGCCTCCAACTCAATAGACAATGTACTGTTAGTTGATGGTCTTCACCATAACTTGCTTAGCATAAGCCAACTGTGCGATAAAGGTCATAAAGTTGTCTTTGAATAAATTCATGTCAAATTGTTGATAAGGAAACAGGAAGTCTTAATTTTCTGGAAAAAGAGTTAACAACATTATTTGGTTGATCTAGATGATCCAGAAAATGAAAATTTGTGTCTTGTTGCAAGTAAACAGGATGAGCTTACCTTGTGGCATCGTAGGCTTGGGCATGCAAGCTACAATGTCTTGCACAAGATCATGAGGCTGAAACTGGTAAATGGACTTCCTGAAATTTCCTTCAATAAGAATGAAATTTTTGTGATGCATGTGCACAGGGAAAACAAACCAGGAAATCCTTCAAATCAAAAGCACCGGTAAGTACCTCTAAACCTTATGAATTGTTGCACATGGACCTTTTTGGACCTACTAGAACACTGAGTCTCAATGGCAAACGATTGGTTTTGTCATTGTAGACGATTTTTCTAGGTTCACTTGGGTAAAATTTCTGGCTCACAAAAATGAAGCACTGAAAATCTTTGAAGAATTCTTTAATAAGATTGAGCATGGAAATGTTAATAAGATATGCTCAATCCGCACTGATCACGGGGGAGAGTTTGATAACAACTCATTTTCTGATTTTTGCAGGCACCAAGGAATAGAACACCTATTTTCCTCTCCAAGGACTCCAGAGCAAATGGTGTAGTGGAGAGAAAGAACAGAACCTGGTGGAAATGGCTCGTACTCTTCTGGTCGAAAGTCAACTCCCAAAGAGTTTTTGGGCAGAAGCGGTAAACACCTCGTGCTACATTCTCAACAGAGCCATGGTAAGACCGTGATAAAAAAACCCCCTATGAACTGCTAAAAGGTAAGAAACCCAGTATTGGGTATTTCAGAGTTTTTGGTCAAAAGTGTTTATCATAACAATGATAAAGTTGATTTAGACAAATTTGAAGCCAAAAGTGATCAAGGTATTTTTCTTGGATACTCAGAACACTCTAGAGCATATAGGGTGTTTAACGTTAAGAATAAAACTGTGGAAGAAACTCCACATGTTGTTTTGATGAGTATCATGCAAAAACTAACACTGAAAACCTTCACAGGACTCAAGATGGAGATGCAGAAACAACACTTGAGGAACTACAAGCAAAAGCAAAAGGAAATTCTAAAGTAGTTTCTAAAAATAAAAGTGGATATCTTCGCAGGTACAACGATGAAGATGACGAAAATCTGTTCAGAAAACAAGATGTTGAATCTGAAGAAGATCCACAAGAGGAAGAGCCTCAAGATGAAACTCCTCAAGCACACCCTCCTCCAGAACAACCTCCACAAGATCAACTTCCACAAGTCCAAGATCAACCCGGTTCTTCAACAATCACCAATGTGAGGTATTCTAAAGATCACCCACTTGAGAATGTGATAGGAGATGTAAATGATTCAGTTCAAACTAGATCTCAAGTTAGACAAATAATTGAACAAGATCAGTCAGCTTTTGTCTCTCAAGTGGAACCTAAAATGTTGAAGAGGCCTTAAAGAAAATTCATGGATTGATGCTATGCATGAGGAACTTGGTCAATTTCAAAGAAATAATGTCTGGAGTTTAGTTCCTAGAACCCCTGAAATTTCTGTCATAGGAACAAGATGGGTCTTTAGGAATAAACTAAATGAAGAGGGTAAAGTGGTGAGAAATAAGGCTAGACTGGTAGCAAAAGGATACAATCAAGAATTTGGTGTGGACTTTGAAGAATCCTTTGCCCCTGTAGCTAGACTTGAAGCAGTTAGAATCTTATTGGCATATGCATGCTCACATAAGTTTAAACTTTTTCAAATGGACGTTAAAACTGCTTTCTTGAATGGCTACATCAAAGAGGAAGTCTATGTCTCTCAACCACCCGGTTTTGAAAATTCTGAAATGCCTAACCATGTTTATAAATGCACAAAGCTCTCTATGGTTTGAAACAGGCACCCCGAGCTTGGTACGACAGACTGAGCAACTTTTTGGTGAGTAAAAACTACTCAAGAGGTAAAGTGGACCAAACTCTATTTACTAAGAAAGTTCGCAATCACATAATTGTGTTCAAGTTTATGTGGACGACATTATATTTGGTTCCACTAACCCATCACTGTGTGAGGAGTTTTCCAAACATATGCACAGTGAATTGAGATGAGTCTAATGGGGGAGCTTCAATTCTTTCTTGGTTTGCAGGTGAAGCAACATGAAGATGGCTTCTTCATTAATCAAGAAAAATATGTAAAGGAGCTCTTGAAACGCTTTCAGTTTGAGCAAGCCAAACCTGCTTCAACACCAATGAGCACAAGCATAAATTGGAAAATGATGAGAAAGGTAAACCGGTAGATGCAAAGCAATTCCGAGGTATGATTGGCTCACTCCTTTATCTTACTGCAAGTAGACCGATATACAATTCAGTGTTTGCCTTTGCGCTAGATATCAATCTAGTCCAAAGGAAAGCCATTTGGTTGCAGTTAAGAGAATATTCAGATATCTCTCAGGTACGTATGATTTGGGTCTTTGGTATCCAGCAGGAAGTACTTTTGACTTGATATCATATTCTGATGCTGATTATGCTGGATGTAAGATAGACAGGAAAAGCACTAGTGGGTACTGCCAATTACTTGGTGGTTGCATGGTTTCGTGGCATCCAAGAAGCAACACTCGGTTGCACTCTCCACTGCAGAGGCAGAGTATGTTGCTGCGGGGAGTTGTGCGGCTCAAGTGTTGTGGATAAAAAGTCAACTGTCTGACTACAATATTGACATTGGATGCACACCTATCTTATGTGACAACACTAGTGCCATCAATCTTTCAAAGAACCCAGTCCAACACTCTAGGACAAAACACATTGAGATTAGACATCACTTCTTGAGAGATGAAGTAGCCAACAAATCCTTGGAGCTCAGCTTCATACCCACTGATAAGCAATTAGCTGATATTTTCACAAAACCATTGGCTGAGGATAGATTCACAACATGAGAAGAGAATTAGGATTGTGCAAAATGCAATGAAGCCCATACCAAACTTTGAAGTATATGTTCTTTTGTGCACCGACTATGAGGTATATCAAATGGTGATCTGTGGAAGAACAAGTTATGCTTGTTTGGAAACTATCATTATGCGTGAGAAAACATTCTCCGCCACGTATCCATAGTCAAGTTGCAAATAAGGGTCATCTACTTTGAATTAGGTATATGGATTCTTTTCAATTTGCCCATTCACTTTTGCACACAAATGGATTTTTGTGATGGTCTGTCCTTATTATGAACTTGTATGCAATTGCTTGCTAAACTTGTGCAAATGTCCTGAATTGCTTGCTTGTTGAGTCTTCACATGCACACACTATGGGGGAGCTAGGTTAAGGTAGATGAGTGATTTTTAAGGGAAACTATCCATTGCTTCACTTCCTTGGCATGGAACTCAAATGCTATCTCTCATATCTGCTTTCAAAACCCTTCTCACACTCCTGTCGACACCCCATTCCTTGCTGTCGACAGCCCCTAGCCCTCAGAATTACTCATCCGAATCAATTCTTCAGTCTATTCAAATCTGTCGACAGACCCCTCTGTATCTGTCGACAGACGCCACTACCTGAACTCAGTTAATTCACACTGTTCGAATCTGTCGACAGGCACCCAATGGCTGTCGACAGATGCACCTCTTGCTGAGTTTTTTGTCCTATCTCAACATACCTCATCATGCTTCACTAATGTATCTAAGGTGCAAATTGGTGACTTACTTATGTTATAATCTTTCATATCCACATAATATCAACGACATTGTCCAAATCACAATGATTTTGACATACCATTCTCTTGTGAGTCTAGTTGCATCATTTTAGTACATTTAACAAAATACATGAGTCTAACCTAACTCACTTGAATAACTCCTTGTGGAATATCATGTTTTTAAGTAATGTGCTAAGTCCAAAGGTATTGAATGTTATGTCTTGCATTGGCTTTTATGCCTTATCTAACTCTTGACCTTGATTTTCAAAAAAACAATCAAATAGGAAAAGCTACCTATTTCACAAAAAAAAAACAAAAAAAAAAAATCAAAGTGTATCAAATTCAATAAGGGAATAAAGGCAGAGCAATGATGAGTATTGCTGAGTAACCGGGGATATGAGCATTACAAATGTCTGTCTTCACGTCAAAAGGCTTACTCCTTATCTCTGTATAATGGTCTGATGGTCACTTCCACTGAGTAACTGGGGATACCGGCATTACCCATGTCTATCTTCACGTAAAAAGGTCATAGTGATCCTAATTACCACTTTCTCTCTACTGTTTGTTTAGAACAAATCACACAGAAGAAATAGAGTGTAGCCTCCTCAATTTTTCTTTTCAAGGCCAAGCTGTTGTTAATGAAAAATTGCCCATGTTGACTTTTTTTTTCACCTTTTGATGTCACATACTAAGAAATATGTTCTTTTGCAATGGTTTTATTCAAGCGGTCTTTTATTCTCCTATGTCTTTTTGTTCAGTGTACTCCTTATGCTGCAACTTGAGAGTCCGGGGAATATTATTTCACAACCATTGTCGATAATTGACATGTCCTAATTATTAGTGGGTATGACATTTTATAATGTGTATTTATCTATTTTCATCTTATATACATATTGGAAGCTCATTGCCTTGAAAAATCCTGTCAAAATACTTCACTGGCACACTTTCTGCAAGTGCCTGTCGACAGGGCACTGTTCACCTGTCGACAGCCGGCGGCAGGACTTGTTTTGGAAGCCCAACGGGCGGCCATCTAGGGCAGATTTCGTGGGTCCCAGTCCTTTCAAATCCCTTCCCACTTTCTTTAAAAGGACCCCACGACCCTTTCCTCCCTTTTCCACTTCCAAAAACTCCCTCCTCCTTCCATCTTCACCAAACCCTTTTTCTCCAGGGCGCAGAGCAGAGTCTGCCTCTTCGGGTCTCTCCTCCTTCTCGTGTTTCCTTCCACCTTTCACATCCCTCTCTACTCCGAGATCCTTGTTTCTGATGGCTCCCAAAGCAAGAAGCTTCTTCCCGTCGCCGTCCTCGTTCTCCCCAAGTCGGCGAGGGTTCCAGGGCTCAACGAGAGCGCCGAACAAAGCATCGGGATGATCGTCTTCCAGAGCTCCTTATTCCTCCAAATCTGCAACTTCTCAATGTCATGGCACCTTTACCAAGTTCGTGCAGCCCAGATACGTTGATTTCGTGTCTCTGGAAGACAGTTTCCCAGGTTGCAGCCACTTTTTGACACCCAGGGCTGGTCTCCCTTCTGCTATTCTCAAGCGGTACTCTCCAACGCTGTGACGGAGTTCTACAACAACCTTCGGGAAACCGCTCGGTGATCTTTATACCAAGGTGAAAGGCACCCTGTTTCTAATCACTCCTAATCTTTTCTCCGTTGCACTTCAAATTCCAAATACTGGCATTGATATCATGCAACATCACCCATTGGCATCTGAGTAGTACACACTCATCACTCGGCAGCCATACGATTCATCTAAAGATCGTGTGCAAATGAATGCCAACTCCTTCTCTCCTCTTCATCGTCTCATCCACCTATCTTTACCACAATCATAGTCCCTAAGGATGGTAGTCAGGAACTTGTGACTGCCATTCACAAATCCCTTTTTCACGCATTTCTTAAATGTGAACAAGTCAACCTACCACTCCTTTTATTCTCTCACATCGGATATGCCTTCGCAATTCCCAATAGGTCTATGCCTTATGCATGTCCAATCATTCTCTTCTTTTGTTCATCGGCATCCAAATCTCCAAAGAAGAGATGACAAAACCTCAAGTCTCGTAGCTCCTTTGATCTCACAGGATGGGCTACAAATTGGTTGATGGGTTGTGTCACGAGAACTCAAGGGTAAGGGACCGGCAATTGCTGAGGTTGATGAAGAAGATGACGTTGATGACGAGGATGCTGGTGACGACTCCCGTCCGAGCAATAGATGCTCCGAGAGCTGAAGATGAAGATGCTGCTGATGAACAAGTGCCTGCTGAGCTCTCTCTTCGAGATTTCATCACTGCTCAAATGGCACAATACAGCTTCAGATGACCACAGGCTTTGAGAACCTAAATGAACGATTGGACACTGTTGATACGAGCATTGAAGCACTAGCTGATACTCAAGTCCAGCTTCAGCTCAGACTTACTAGACTCCACAGAGATTCATGAGATTCGTCAGGCCTCTGCACCGCCTGGCAATGATGCTTCTTAGAGTGTTTAGTGTCCACTGTGTTTTGGTCATGGTCATGGTCTTGTTCTTGATGTACTAGTTTGATTTCTTGGTCATGTATTCTCTTCCTTGCAATTCCTTTTGTCACGTTGTCACTCCATTGTAACTGTGTGTAAGCTTGCCACTTCAATGAAATCACAGTTATTTGCTCTATTCATGTGTGCATGACGTGTCTTTTTGGATGTTGTCAAAAGGGGGAGAACATCAATTGTACATTATTGTGCATTAATTGAAATTTTGTCATCATCAAAAGGGGAGAATGTTGGGTTTACATGGATTTATATTTGAGATGTTTGTTTTTTATGATGAGCAATCGATGAGCATTTCATGAACAATACAATTTCATGTGAATGAATGTGTGAAACATGATAAGAATGACAGTCAAGCAAATGTTAATCAAGAAACACATGTTTATTTGATCATCTAAATGTTTACATTATCCACTAACAATGCTCTTAAATGTAGGTGAGATTGCATGCAAGACAATGTACCAAAAATAAGAGCAAAAGATCAAGAAAAGCACAAAAACAACAGACCTGTCGACAGCCTTGCACAGACAGATCAATAGGGTACTGGTAAAGAAAGTTGTTGTACCATGGGATACACCAGTGTGGCCCAATGTTACTGTTTTGTCGTGCACGGTTCATTAACTAAGGCATACCCCCTTTGCGTTGCAAGTGCTTTGCCTGTCGACAGCCCCACTAATGGTCTTGTCGACAGATCAGCACAGACAGAAAACAGGTCCTGGAAAGGTGTACCTATCGACATACTCAAGTCGCCTGTCGCAGATCCACACAGGGAATTGTCCCCGAAAAGCCCAGCATTCTGCCTTTTGCAAGTCTATTACATCTGGACAGATGCATTACTTATTGTCGAAAGACGAAGAGGAAAATCTCATAAGAGATCTCCATACGTTTCCGAGTTGGGTTGTTTTCCAATTGTCAGAGACTCTCATACTTAAACACCAATATAAAAGGAACTCTTTGGAGGTATTTCGTACAGAAGTACAGTAGCCACTGTTGCCCGGTGGCGAACCCAGAGGGGGGGTGAATGGGTCTTAAAAATATTTACTTAGTTAAAACCTGAACTTAAACAAACACAAAAACGTTCTTGGAAGAGATTAGTAATGGTTAGTAAAAAGAACAATCACACAAAGAAGACAATCACACAACACACAGATTTATCCTGGTTCGGATCTCCTCTCCTTAGGAGTCCTACGTCCAGTCCCTGAGCAAACCTCAGGATTCCACTATCTAGGGTACAGTCCCCCTATGGACGAAACAACACCCAGCTCAGCTGGTCCTTCACACTCGAAGGGAACACAACACCCTGGTACCACCAGGTCTTCCTTCACTCCTGAAGGGGAAGAAAAACCCACCCTGGAAACCACCAGGTCTTCCTTCACACCCGAAGGGAAACAAACAAGGGAATCTGAAAAAGGATTGACTAGCCCCTAGATCAAGCTTAACAGAACTCGATCTGAAGCTACAAGCACTGAGAGTTAAAGATCTACACAGGTGCTCTCTCTCAGAACTATTCTAGCTCTCTTCTGATTTTCTCACAACACAGGGAGCTAAGAGCCAAGGCGGAATGGAATGAAAAAGCTGGCTCTAGAATTCTTGTGAAGACTTGAAAGACTGCAGAGTTGTTTTTGTCTCTTGATCCTCTCTATCTTCTGTTTTCAAATCTTCTGTCTTGTATATATATATCTTCATCTTGAATGTAGACGATGAGATAGCCGTTGTCTCACAGCTTTGGTGAACGTTAGACTGAAGGATTTTTGGAAGCTTCCAGTCAACAGTCTTTTGTTCTTTAGAGCACGCAAAGTGATGAGATCTTCTGAGGTGACTTGTAGTTCTTTTCTATGTCCAACGTTGTAAGATGGTACAACTTCAAGGTTCTGCAAAAGTTGAGCTTTAATGGTAGACAGCTAACACTATCTCCGGATGTCAGTCAACGTTAGAGCAAGTAAACACAGATATAGTAGTGACAGTTTATCGTTCTAAAAGGATACATGCAGAGAATACACGATAATGGAAGATATGTTCTGCGTGCATGCAGAGATACGTTTAGTCTTCATTAAATGCATAGCAGTCAAACAGGTGAGATACGACTTTGACTATTCAACGTATTTCAAATCAAAACATTTATTTGATGGAAACATGACTTATGAAATCGTTATGAGATCATGATAGTCTAGAGAGTCGTTATGAATCATAACAAATCGTTATAGATTCAGAAGAAGTCGTTATGATAACTTACGAAATCGTTATGACAAGCAAGTCGTTGCGAGTTCTAAGAAGTCGTTACAATAAGCAAATCGTTGCGAGTTCTAAAGAAGTCGTACAACAAGCAAATCGTGTGAGTTCTAAAGAAGTGTTACAGTAAGCAAGTCGTTGCGTTCTAAGGAAATCGTTACGATAACTTAAAAGTCGTTATGACAGGCAAGTCGTTACGCTTTCTAAAGAAATCGTTATGATAACTTATAGAGTCGTTGAGACAGCAAGTCGTTACGCTTTCTAAAGAAATCGTTACGAACTTATAGAGTCGTTGCGACAGGCAAGTCGTTACGCTTTCTAAAGAAACGTTACGAAACTTATAGATCGTTATGACAAGCAAGTCGTTACGCTTCTAAAGAAATCGTTACGATGACTTATGAAGTCGTTATGACGCAAGTCGTTACGAGTTCTAAAGGAATCGTTACGATGACTTATGAAAGTCGTTATGACTGGCAAGTCGTTACGAGTTCTAAAGGAGTCGTTACGATGACTTATGAAGTCGTTATGACTGGCAAGTCGTTACGAGTTCTAAAGAGTCGTTACGATGACTTATGAAATCGTTATGACTGGCAAGTCGTTACGAGTTCTAAAGGAGTCGTTACGATGACTTATGAAGTCGTTATGACTGGCAAGTCGTTACGATTCTAAAGGAGTCGTTACGATGACTTATGAAATCGTTATGACGGCAAGTCGTTACGAGTTCTAAAAGAGTCGTTACGATGACTTATGAAATCGTTATGACATCGACTTGTTTGAACTTTAGAACTTACAAAGAATCATATGAATCAATGCATATATGTACTTACCATAAGTGCTTGATTTTCTTTGAAGATTTCCTGTGCTTAAGGCTAAATGAAATGTAGTTAGAAAACTTTTGACAGAGTTTTGTTTATCACCAAAATAAGTATGTAATTGATTTAAAATTACGTGGGGATGGACTGTTCATCAATCTCCCCCTTTTTGGTGATGACAAAACTTAATCAATATTTTAACAATACTTAACAGTAAGCAGAAATAAAAGTACTGAAAATATGTTTCAAAGATGTTTCAGACATATGTAAGTATTTTCTCCCCCTTTTTGTCATTAAGCAAAAAGAATTAGGACTGAGACAAAGAATAAGAGACAATGAGGAGAAGGAACACAATCTTTTCATTAAGCTTGAGGAGGTACAGGCAAATAATATGCAGGAGAGAGAAGAGAGGCAAAATGAGAAATGGCTTCCCAGGCCTGCTCTTCCTGCCTATCAAAAAATTGCCTAAAAGCTCCATCAGAAATAAAGAAAGTTGGTCCCATGGTAGAAGCCATCCGAGACAGGTAGATGCTGCGCTGCTTGGAGAGAAAGTTGGCATACTCATCAGCATCCATGGAGCACCGGATGAAGGAGGTTTTCCAAAGCTTGCACAGGCAAGGAATTGATCCATGGTAACAGGGTAGAAAATCTGTTTCTCCTTGAGGACTTGCGTAGAGCTACAAACACCTTGTATCTTTCAGCCCATAGTTTGTAGGGATCAAGTACAAGATGGATGGAGTTCATGTCCAAGAAGGTGGCAGGAGAGACAGGGGCTTTTCCTTCCCTGGCCTGAGCAGCATTGAGATGAGCTAACTGCTGAGCAGACAACGAATACAATTCGGACCATTCTGAGGAGTTTAGCCTTTCACATTCTGAGAGGATAGGAGCAAGAACTTCAGATGTCACAAACCCTCTGTGATATTCCCGGAATAAAAATCTGGGAAAACCAACTTGGAGAGTTTTCTGAATTTTGATTCTGCCCATGACCCTTGCAAAACGTTCAAAGATAATGGATCCAACAGAAGATTCCATGATCAGGAAGTGAATCTGAGGCAAGAGGATCTCTTCAGGCAAATGGAGTGTGGCAAAATCCACTCTCACTTCTTCAGAGTGCCCAGAGCTGGATAGGACCTTGATGGCTCGCTTGAATTGGCTTAACTGAACTTCAGGTAATCTGTTGAGATACCTGTAGTTATTGAACATCTGAAAGTGCCTGATCATCTTGATTTCCTTCTGGATAAAAGAAGCCCAGGTGTTCTGGTGATGAAATTTAAACCACTCAGAAAGGGTCAAAGAGTGATCCCTGGGAGGAAATCTGGCTGCCTTAGCCTGAAGAAAGCGATTGTAAAGATCTTTTTGAGATCTAGCCCATTGCTCCTCAGTCTTGGAATGGGCAGAGGAAAAGATTTTGGATTTTTCGGTTTTGGAAAGAGGAGTGTAAGGAAGAATGACTTCAAGGTGGTCAGAGAGGTTGAGAAAAGGGAGGTTGACAAGGGTGGCAAAGACAACCTTTTGTAGATACTCTTTGTACAGTGATGTATGCTTGTGTGTCACTGTAAGAGAAAACCAAAGGAGGGTAGAGAGGAGTGTCGGAGGAATTGAGTTTTCTTTTCTTGGAGACAGTACTGGAGGAGTCTGTCTTGGAAATGTGGTCTCCTACCTTTAGCACAGACCTAAGGATAGCTTCTTCAAACTCATCCTTAATTTCTGTAAGAAAAGGAGAGTTGATTTGAGCATTCCTAGGAATAATAGTGATAAAGGAGGGAGGTGCAGAAGGGTGAAGGAAATCATCAGTGGTAGAAATGCCTACTTCTGGTACTGAAGAAGGACCAGAAGAGGATGAGGCTCCAGCGGAGGATGCTGGAGGGGCCTCAAGGCTAGGAGAGGAAGGAAGATGAGAAGTGGAGGAAGCAGGGGAAGATGAAGTATTAGGAGAAGGAAAAGGTGTGGGAGAAGAAATAGGTCTGGATCTAGGTCTTTTGAAGGGAGGTGGAGCAGGTGGAGCTGTGGAGGCTGTGGGTGGAGATGGAGGAATGGGAGTGTGGGTGGAAGTGGGAGCAGGGGGCAATGGATCTGAGACCACTTCTTCAGGCAAAGATTGCACAGAATCCAACACTTATGGCCCTGATTCCATCACAGCTGGCCCTGATGGCCCTGGTACTTCAGCCTCTGCTGCTGCTGAACTGCATCTGCTGCTTCTACAGGTGCTGCTGTTGCTTGTTGCTGGTGCTGCTGTTGGGGTTGCTGCTGGTTTTTGCTGGTGTGTGCTGGTTTTCTGCTGGTGCTGGTGTTGCTGCTGCTGGTCTTCTGCTGGTGCTGCTGCTGTTTTCTGCTGGTCCAGATACACTCTCTCCAGGTCCTGAGCTGCTGGGGGAGAAGGAGCTTGAGCTCCAACTGCTTTAAAGATTTCAGAGATCATGCTCTTCATGGTGCCCATCTCTTGATTGAACCACTTCATAGCATTGCGAATCTGAACATACTCGTGTGCGTGCTGAAGCCTGGCTCAGAAATATAGAATTCATCTGATTGGAGTGTACATAGCAGTTCACCTTGCACATCCAGCCTCTCAATCACAGGTTTCAAGTTAATGATTATTTTCTGTTTGACCTGCCTTTCAAAAGGTGTGTCAGCTAAGAGAGGTACTTCAGGTGCAGTCTCTTTGTCCTTCTTCTTGCTCTCTTTGGCTGGAGGAGGATTGATCATCATCTTCATCAGAACTTGAGGAGCTAGCTGTCTCCCCTTCTCTGTCATCTAAGTTTGGAGAAACTCTGTGCATTTCCTCCTGATCACCACTGGTTGGAGGTGCTTCTACTGGTTTTTCTTGTAATTGCTCCCCCTCAATAGGAGCATCTTCTTCAACTGGTACTGACTCCCCCTGACAAGGAGCATCCATCATCACAGAGTCACCCTGAGGAATTGGGTGCTCTTCCTCTAGTGGAACCTCTTCAACAATGTGGCCTGATGCCACAGTCTCCTCTGTAACTGGCATAATATCTTCTGGGAGAATATCCTCAATTCTCCTTTCAGCAAAAACTCCAGCTGGCACTTCTGGAATTCCTGGAGCTGCTGCTGACAGCTTTCTTCTTCTTCTTCTGCTGCAACCTCTGACTGATTTTCGGCCATAGATGGCCCTGCCTGCTCTGCTGCTACAAAGGTTGGAACAGAAACTGATTCCATTGGCAATTCTGACATCTCAACAGCTGATTCCATCTGAGGGTGAGCACCTGAAGCATCGCCAATGTAAACTTCGCCTTCAGCAACTGAGGCCTTGGACCAGACCCCATTAACTACAGAGAAGCCACTTCTTCAAATTTCTGGACCTGATAGCTTGGCCCATTTTCTCTACAACTGCCCCAGAGAGATCAACACCGAAGTGTTTGAAAATCTTGGTAAGTAAATGGGCATAGGGCAGTGACACATTCAGCTTGCTCTTGGTGTCCCAAATTTGTTCTCTGGCAAATTTCATTCTTTCCATTATTACTGCGGCCACATTGATCTCCTTATTTTGAATGGCCCAGAACATTAGGTCAGAATCGGCCTTAGTGCAGATGAGAAGGTTGCACTTCTGGGAACCAAAATCTGACAAACAATGAAGTGAAGGAGGCGATTGAAGGCATTCAGCTGATTTATATCAAGTTTGCCTTCCCTCAATTTGAAGCCGGCCCTACAATTCCCAACCCTTCTCTTGAGCGTCCTCAGTGTGAACCCCACTAAAGCCTGATGTTTTCACCTCAAACAACATTCTTAGTAGCTCAGGGTCTATTTTGATCAGGGTGCCCTTTACCGAAGAGACAAGGGACCCATCTGCCTCTGTTCTTAAGCAAACGTAGAATGCCTTTACCAAGTCCGGATAACTAACCTCTGAGTAAGTGGTAACGCCCTTCCACTGCATCTGGTTGATCTTTTCGACTATGCTGCTCATTCCATTCTTCTTCAGATCTTCAATGTCTACTTCTTTATGACCACAGAGCTTCGTCTTCACAAAGGTGAAACGCTCCTGCTGCTCAGGAGTGAGAAATTCGGCGCTGTAGCCACCCAAACTGCCGGCGATAGCTGGTGCGGCCATGGATTCAGGTGGGAAAAGTTCTGAAGGGTTGTGGAGGAAGGAGACGAGAAAGAACCCTCAAGAAATTTCGCGGGAAGGGAAGAAAGGCTTCAGACTTGCAGAGGATGGAGGTGAGAGTCGCTAGGGCATCGGCTCATGCGACGGGACGAAAGAGGGAAAAGAGGTGAACGAAGAAGAGGAATCGTTATCGCATCGATTTAAGGAAAAATAAATGCTCCAAAAGGTGAGGCGACAGAAAACGACAAACGAGGTTGACCGCCTCGAACGACTTTAGCTTAAATGAAAGGAGCGCTTAAACAGAGGTATTCGAAGTCTTTTCACTTTACAAAAGAGAGAGAGAGAACTTATTTAAATTCTGAAATTCTTTATATCAGTTTTAAAAGAAGATCTTTTCACAAAATACACATGCCTAACTCCCTTCTAAGAGATGTAAATCTCTCTTCAGGTAGGGCCTTTGTGAAAATGTCTGCTAACTGATTATTTGTATCAATAAAGGATATTTCAATATTGCCATTAGCTACATGATCACGAATATAAATGGTATCTAACCTCAATGTGTTTGGTCCTGGAATGCTGAATTGGATTTTTGGTGAGGTTGATAGCACTGGTGTTGTCGCATAGCAGTGGAATTGACTTGATTTTGAGTCCAAAATCTTCAAGTTGTTGCTTTATCCATAAGAGTTGTGTACAACAACTTCCAGCAGCTACATACTCAGCCTCAGCTGTAGACAGTGCTACTGAATTTTGTTTCTTTGAGGACCATGATACTAAACACCCTGCAAGAAACTGACAACAACCACTGGTGCTCTTTCTATCTACCTTACATCCAGCATAGTCAGCATCAGAATATCCTACTAAATTTACATCACAAGAGTTTGGATACCATAAACCTAAATCATGAGTTCTGGCTAAATAACGAAAAATTCTTTTTACAGAAATTAAATGTGACTCTCTAGGATCTGCTTGATATCTAGCACACATGCATACACTAAATAATATGTCAGGTCTACTGGCGGTTAAATAAAGTAATGAACCTATCATACCTCTGTAGATCTTTTGATCTACTTTCTTACCATCCTTGTCACTGTCCATCCTGGTTGATGTACTCATTGGTGTTGACAGTGGCTGGTGTTATCAAATCCAAACTTCTTCAACAGTTCTTTGGTGTACTTTGCTTGACAGATGTGAGTTCCTTCCTTTCCTTGTTTGATTTGAAGTCCAAGGAAGTAGTTGAGCTCCCCCATCATACTCATCTCAAATTCTCCCTGCATTAACTTTTCAAAATACTTGCACAGGGATTCATCAGTAGATCCAAAGATGATGTCATCCACATAATTTGAACCAACAATATTGTTTAACTTTTGTTTTTATAAAAAGAGTGCTATCTACTTGACCTCTACTGAAATCATGTTTTAAGAGAAAGAGCTAAGCCTCTCATACCAGGCTCTAGGTGCTTGCTTTAAACCATACAAAGCCTTATGTAATTTAAAAACATGATTCGGAAAGTCTATATCATCAAAACCCGGCGGTTGTTCCACATAAACTTCTTCTTTTATAAAACCATTTAAAAAGGCAGATTTAACATCCATTTGAAATATTTTAAATCTAGAGCAGATGCGTAAGCTAATAATATTCTAATGGCCTCAAGTCTAGCTACAGGTGCATAGGTTTCATCAAAATCTATGCCTTCCTCTTGAGAATAGCCTTGAGCTACCAGTCTAGCCTTGTTTCTTAAGATTGCACCAGATTCATCTAGTTTATTTCTGAACACCCATTTGGTGCCAATACTGGATGATCTGACGGTCTAGGAACAAGTGACCATACTTGGTTTCTCTTGAACTGATTCAGTTCATCTTGCATGGCCATTATCCAAGATTCATCAGTAAGTGCTTCATTGACTGTCTTAGGCTCTATTTGAGATACAAATGCAAGGTAATCACAAGGGATCACATTACCTCTTGTTCTTACCCCTGCAGATGGATCACCAATGATGTTTTCAGGTGGGTGATCTTTCTTGTATCTCCATTCCTTTGGAAGAGTTTCATGAGAAATTCTTCTTGTTGTAATTCTTCCAGAGGCGGATCATCCTTGTCCTCGATTGATGTGTCTTTTAGTTTCTTGGACAATTCATCTGCATCATCATTATCACTATCTGCTTCCTTTCTCAAGGAAGGGTTAGTTTCATCAAAAATAATGTGCACAGACTGTTCAATCAATAAGGTACGTTTATTAAACACTCTATAGCCTTTGGGTTAGAAGTGTACCCCATGAAGATGCCTTCATCTGATTGGCATCCAACTTACCAATGTCCCTTTTCCATTGTTGTGAATGAAGCATGGACATCCAAAGGTTCTGAGATGACTGATCTGTGGCTTTTTCCCTTTGAACAGTTCATAAGAGGTCTTCTTAAGGATTGGTCTGATCATTGCTCGGTTGACAATATAGCTTGCTGTGTTAACTGCTTCAGCCCAAAAATATCTTGGCAGATCATATTCTGAGAGCATAGTTCTTGCCATATCTAGTAGGGTTCTATTCTTTCTCGGCAATGCCATTTTGCTGTGGTGTTCTTGGGTGAGAAAGTTGTGCTCAATTCTTGACTCTCACAGAATCTAGCAAACTTTTCATTCTGAAACTCACCACCATGATCTGATCGGATAGACACAATGCTGAACTTTTGATCTTTCTGAACTTTCTTGCTGAAGCTGACAAAGTTATCGAAAGTGTCATCTTTATGCTCTAGGAATGAAACCCATGTAAATCTTGAATAGTCATCAACTATGACAAATCCAAAGTTCTTTCCTCCAAGACTGGTAGTCCTCATTGGCCCAAATAGATCCATATGTAGGAGCTCTAAGGTTTTGAGGTGGTTACCACGGTTTTTGACTTGAAGGAGCTCTTGGTATGCTTTCCTTTAGCACAAGGTTTACAAACACCTTCCAATTTTCCACTGACTTTTGGTAGACCTTCCACAAGATTTTTCTTCAATAGTTTTCTTATGCCATCTATGCTGCAATGTCCAAGACGTCTGTGCCACAATTCAGTAGACTTGACTTTACTAGCTGCCAGACAGACGTTTTGCTCTTTGAGTTCTTCAAGGTAGAGTACATACAAATTCTTTTCTCTATTAGCTTCAAGATGATTTCTCCATCCTTCAGTATGCTACACTTAGACTCTTGAAACTTGATTTGATGGCCTCTGTCGCACAGCTGACTAATGCTAATTAGATTGTGCTTCAATCCTTTGACCAATAATACATCTTCAATGACTGTTTTTCCTTTGTTGTTCACAGACCCGCTGCCTACTACTATGCCTTTCCCATTATCTCCATAGGTGACTGTCCCTTCTTCAGCTTGAAGGTGGGAGAATAACTTCTGGTTGCCTGACATGTGTCTTGAGCACCCACTATCCAAGTACCATTTGGATGCTCTAGGGTTAACCTGAAATAAAACATC
The DNA here is from genome assembly GCA_014218235.1 of Colocasia esculenta. Taxonomy (NCBI): domain Eukaryota; kingdom Viridiplantae; phylum Streptophyta; class Magnoliopsida; order Alismatales; family Araceae; genus Colocasia; species Colocasia esculenta. Next base: position 140,542,501 of record CM024755.1, on the reverse strand, counting down.
AAGCTTTAGGTACCCAAATTCTTTTGGGTCCTGAGGGTTAGTATCATTGATTTTGCCTTTTATTATCCATTTTTTATGTCTTGTTGGGCATGTAGTTATAATATGTCCTAACTTATTGCAATGACTACAGCAGGATAACTTAGTTACTTTTTCAATATATTTGAAATCAGCTTTGTATGCTATATCTTGTTCAGGTACAAATTTTGGTGTTGGATATTTTTAGGATAAATTATGGTTTCTTATTATCTGGGGTGTATATCCTAATCCATTTTTCTTCTACCTGATCTTCTAGCACCTTTTAATATTAGGAGTTTTTACCATTAGTAAATTTCTCTAATGTGCTTGATAGTTTATCATTTTCTTATTTAAGGTATTAATTTCTTTCTTAATTCATCTGTATTCTTGTTTTCCAATTTTGTTATTGTTCATTCTTGGCTTTTAGGTCTTCACAAACCAGTTCATTTCTCCTTTTAAGTTCAGTTATTTGATTTTCTAGTTCCTCATTTTCAGTTTTTAGATCCGAGTTAGTATTTCAAGACAGTATTATTCTTCTTACAAGCTTTAATAGTTTGCATACATTTCTGTATTTGTCATATAGTTCATTAAAAGCTTCTTCTATGTTATCTGAATCTGATCATTACAGAATCAAAAGAGGAATCAGAAGTTACCTTATCCTCGGTATTTGCCATAAAAGCCAGGTTGGCTTTTTCTTCATCACTGCTGCAGCTTGACTCACTGTCTGAGTCGCTGCTGTTTTCCCATGCAGCTGCCATGGCTTTCTTCTTGTACCTTCTGAACTTTTAGAGTTATCCTTCTTTCTAAACTCTGGCTTCTTGAGCTTTGGACACTCAGCCTTCATGTGTCCTGGCTTCTTGCACTCGTAGCAGAGTGGTCATTTCTCTTCTGATCTTTCCGTCTGGTCTCTTGAAATCTTTTTTTTCTTGAAATACCTCCTACCGGACTGGAACTTTTTCTTCTTGGCCAAGATCCTTTGCAATCTTCTTGACAGCATAGCTTCTTCATCACTGTCTTTGTTGTCCTCACTGTTGTCCAAGATTCTTCAGATGAGTCCTCATCAGCTTTGAGCGCATTGGACTGCTTCTTTCTACTGGAGGATTCTCCTAATCTCTCCATGTTTATCTCATGGGCCATGAGTGACCCAACTAGCTTTTCTAGAGACATTCTTTTCAGATCATTGGCTTCCTCAATGGCCGTTACTTTTGGAGTCCATGAGGATGGCAAGGATCTAAGAATTTTCCTGACCATATCTCCCATTTCATAGGTTTTTCCTAATCCAGCTAACCCATTAGTGATGTCTGTGAATCTACTGAACATTTGGGTTATGGATTCACTGACTGCATTTGAAATCGCTCATATTGAGTTACAAGAATATCTATTCTTGTCTCCTTGACTTATCTGTTCCTTCATAAGTGATTCTGATATTTTCCACATTTCCATCGCGGATTTGCAGGCTGAAACTCTGTGAATTCTTCTTACTTAGCGCACAACACAGCATGCTCTTGGCTTTACAATTTAGAGAAATTTTTTTCTTGTCTTCATCTGTCCATTGAGCTTTTTCATTTGTTACCAGAAGATCTCCTTCTTTATTATCGACCAAATTTGATAATCATGTCCTTGCAGGAAGTACTCCATTCTTGTCTTCCAATAGGTATAATCTTCACCATCGAACAAGGGAGGTCTGTTGACTGACTGACCTTCGTTGTGACCTTGGGCTGCCATGGATCTTTACTCTTCAGATCGTTGGATCTTGTTCTTTGTCGAAGAGACTCGCTCTGATACCACTTGTTGCCCGGTTGGCGAACCCAGGGGGGGGTGAATGGGTCTTTAAAAATATTTACTTAGTTAAAACCTGAACTTAAACAAACCAAAACGTTCTTGGAAGAGATTAGTAAGGTTAGTAAAAAGAACAATCACACAAAGAAGACAATCACACAACACACAGATTTATCCTGGTTCGGATCTCCTCTCCTTAGGAGTCCTACGTCCAGTCCCTGAGCAAACCTCAGGATTCCACTATCTAGGGTACAGTCCCCCTATGGACGAAACAACCACCCAGCTCAGCTGGTCTTCCTTCACACTCGAAGGGAACACAACACCTGGTACCACCAGGTCTTCCTTCACTCCTGAAGGGAAAGAAAAACACCACCATGGAAACCACCAGGTCTTCCTTCACATCCGAAGGGAAACAAACAAGGGAATCTGAAAAAGGATTGACTAGCCCCTAGATCAAGCTTAACAGAACTCGATCTGAAGCTACAAGCACTGAGAGTTAAAGATCTACACTGTGACGGCCCTCATTATACCGGTACGGTTATACCACCCACGTCGGTATAGCGAGTGCTGCCAGCCACAGTGGGACATTTACCCAAGGATACAAACAGCTGAGATACACGCGAATATATAACAGAGTAGCGGAAGTAAAAGAGAACTATCTCCATTCATTCATCATCCACATTAACGTACATGCAGTTTACAATTTTCAAAAACTAAAAATTCACATGATTTAAATTGCTGAGATAGAGATACAAAATGTCACATATTACATTCTTTTAATGATAATCCTAATACAATGTTCAAGTACATACTATGAAGTACACAATCACAAAGATCTCAAAAACTGGCTAGTCTCCACGCTCGGAGTCCGTCTCTGCTGCCTCCTCCGAGGGTACTGTGTCACCAACTATACCTGTACGCCGAAGCAAGCAGTAAGTCCAGGGACTCAGCAAGTAACACTATGCATGATATACACGTACAAGTCCTAGTGGTTTCTACACGCCCATTACAATTTGCAACACATAGCATGCTAGTCCATTAAGTTCTCAACCTATCATGAAGGTTCTACAATTTTATACATAACGCATGCTTTCAGATTTCAAAAAAAAACATTCACCTATCACATGGTTCTATTCAATTCACTCATGAGACTTTAATCAAACGTGAGAGCTATTGACATGAACAATTTACATACATGAACGGGGAACATAATTAGCATGGATTCACATGTTCTTAAGTACAACATAACTTTTTATCATACTTTAGGCTGCTGGTTTCACATGGTTCAATGACTATAAACCTACACATGAAAGCTACAACGTTGCTTAAACATAACACATAAACAATCCATCATGCCATTTTACTCACATACTCATTGTTGTTCCTATCATGGATTCTAAACACTTTGCACACATAAACATGAGAATAATAATGCATTTCTGAACTCACTGGTTTCAGATTTAGCTTCACATGGTTCTATAACACATTTACATATCTAAGATTTCACATTTTTTTACACTAGTTTCTCTTTCACATGGTTCACTTTACACATACACATTCACAAATCACTTACACATTTACACATGGTCACATACACTTTACACATTTCACTTTACACATATTTTAAGTGTCGTGACACATAGTCCAAACCACCAAAGAAGGACACAAACACATCACATCACATAGACGCCATCTAGGCAATACAATGGCGACTCTTGGACTGCGCAGACCGGGAGAACAAGTCTCCACCCTAACCAGTGGTACTTGTCCACCCCTCAGGATTTCCCCCTAATGCCCTTAGGGTCACTTAACACAATGAACTTTCTCAGGGGGACTTTTCCCTGATACGGCTCCACTGCCTTCTCGGAAGCAGTATCACATTGGCACAGTTTACACTTTACACATTTACCGTTTTACACATGGTTTTACACTTGACACTCTTCATTACATTCCACTTTCTTACTCACATGAACACCTCTATTTTTCCTAACATGGACTACAGAGTTTTCAAGGTTCAACACACAGTAAACACTTAATCATGAGGGTTTAAACAAAATCTAATCACATTTCGATCATATGCACGAATTATCACATTTCACATGAAAGCACATAACTTTTATTTCTGTTCCAATTGACCTGAAATTTTAACACATGCTTTTTTCGGGTTCCAAATCATACCCTCAATTTTTCAGATTTTTCTGAGCTAAATAGGATTTACAGAAAATCAAACACCTAATTAGCATATTATTCACAACTTAAGCTAACATGGGTCTAACACATTTGAATTCATCCACTTTATGTTTGCACAGAGAACACTAACGCATGATTTCAGAATACAACATCATCCTAATTCATACATCTATAAATCCATTACCCAAACCATTTTTACATGCTTTCATTTTACCGAACCGAACTTACTAGCAATTCCACAAGTATGCATGAATTACCAAAAATTCAGAACATACATACATGTCCACAATTCTTCATGAATAGACTGAAAAAAAGACATTTAACTAATCCTAATCATGGAACATTAATTGCAAAAGTTATCTACAAGTTATGCTCACAATTTACAAGATGTCATTACCCCACATTCACCATTACATCACATTCATCCACAACCACAATGCACAATATACATAGAGTATAAGGGGTACAATATATCCTCATCGCATAAAACATACCGAAATTAATATACAAGAGGGATAGAATAGCTCACTGTTCTGTTCGAAGAAGACTCCTGGGCAGTTCCAAGAAGTTGCAGAAGTGCCTCCAAGATCGCCTTCCTACGGGCTCCTGGGTGATCTCCACGCCGAGGGATGATGGAGAAGCCTTCCCCTTTGCTTTAGCTCCCTCCTTGATGCAGAAGATCTCCAATCCAGCTCTCAGGGATCGAATTGAGGGTTCTAAAATGGGGTTTTCTCACAGAATGCTCTAGGGTTTTTTCTCTCTTCTTCTCTCCTCTTGCAAGGGTGAAAATGAGAGGTGGGAGAGGCCAAATCCGGGTTCAGGGTGTAGGAGGCCCCAACCCTCACCATGCCGATTAGACAGCCTCAGAGCCGTTGGGGGACATCCCCCCAATGGTTGCCATGTCTGCTTCAGAAGTTTGCAGCTCTGCTGCGCATTGCAGGCCAGAGAAGTCGACGTCTGGATCGCTAGACGCCGGAATTAGGGTTGGCGTCCAGGGCGGGATGCTAACACCACCTCAACGACCTGGGGATTGACGCCAAAAGGGCCTTCGGCCAGAACCCTAATTTATGTAGAAACCCAGCTACCAAGCTTCTATACTTGCAATATGTACGTAGCATTATATTCATACTATCATCATGCAATACATACATTATTTACGTTTAATATAAACACATGTACAGTAATTATACTATTTTAATATCTACGTAATACGTACATACATACTAACACAATATACACACATAAATACGAAAAATACGACGAAAAATTCGCGGGGTCTACAAACAGGTGCTCTCTCTCAGAACTATTCTAGCTCTCTTCTGATTTTTCTCACAGCATAGGGAGCTAAGAGCCAAGGCAGAATGGAATGAAAAATTGGCTCTAGAATTCTTGTGAAGACTTGAAAGACTGTAGGTTCTTTTTGTCTCTTGATCCTCTGTCACACTCTTCTGTTTTCAAATCTTCTCTCTTGTATATATTATCTTCATCTTGAATGTAGACGATGAGATAGCCGTTGTCTCACAGCTTTGGTGAACGTTAGACTGAGGATTTGTGGAAGCTTCCAGTCAACAGCTTTTGTTCTTTAGAGCACGCAAAGTGATGAGATCTTCTGGGTGACTTGTAGTTCTTTTCTATGTCCAACGGTAAGATGTGTACAACTTCAAGGTTTTGCAAAAGTTGAGCTTTAATGGTAGACAGCTAACACTATCTTCGGAGTCAGTCAACGTTAGAGCAAGTAAACACAGATATAGTAGTGACAGTTATCGTTCTAAAAGGATACATGCAGAGAAATAAACGATAATGGAAGATATGTTCTGCGTGCATGCAGAGATACGTTTAGTCTTCATTAAATGCATAGCAGTCAAATAGGTGAGATACGACTTGACTATTCAACGTATTTCAAATCAAGGTAAACATTTATTGATGGAAACATGACTTTGAAATCGTTATGAGATCATGATAGTCTAAGAGAGTCGTTATGAATCATAACAAATCGTTATAGATTCAAAAGAAGTCGTTATGATAACTACGAAATCGTTATGACAAGCAAGTCGTTGCGAGTTCTAAAGAAGTCGTTACAATAAGCAAGTCGTTGAAAGAAGTCGTTACAATATGCAAATCGTTGTGAGTTCTAAAGAAGTCGTTACAGTAAGCAAGTCGTTGCGCTTTCTAAGGAAATCGTTACGATAACTTATAAAGTCGTTACGACAGGCAAGTCGTTACGCTTTCTAAAGAAATTGTTATGATAAACTTATAGAGTCGTTGTGACAGGAAAGTCGTTAAGCTTTCTAAAGAAATCGTTACGATACTTATAGAGTCGTTGCGACAGGCAAGTCGTTATGGTTTCTAAAGAAATCGTTACGATAACTTATAGAGTCGTTGCGACAGGCAAGTCGTTATGCTTTCTAAAGAATCGTTACGATGACTATGAAGTCGTATGACTGGAAAGTCGTTACGAGTTCTAAAGAGTCGTTACGATGACTTATGAAGTCGTTATGACTGGAAAGTCGTTATGAGTTCTAAAGGAGTCGTTACGATGACTTATGAAGTCGTTATGACTGGCAAGTCGTTACGAGTTCTAAAGGAGTCGTTACGATAACTTATGAAATCGTTATGACTGGAAGTCGTTACGAGTTCTAAAGGAGTCGTTACGATGACTTATGAAGTCATTATGACTGGCAAGTCGTTATGAGTTCTAAAGGAGTCGTTTTATGACTTATGAAATCGTTATGATGGCAAGTCGTTACGAGTTCTAAAGGAGTCGTTACGATGACTTATGACATCGACTTGTTTGAACTTTAGAACTTACAAAGAAATCGTTATGACATCAATGCATATATGTACTACCATAAGTGCTTGATTTTCTTTGAAGATTCCTGTGCTTAAGGCTAAATGAAATGTAGTTAGAAAACTTTTGACAGAGTTTTGTTTATCACCAAAATAGTATGTAATTGATTTAAAATTACGGTGGGATGGACTGTCATCAGCCACCACACAAAACCCTAGCAAGTCTCAAGAGAGAAGATCTTTCTGCTGCTCTGCTTCAACGTCCGTCCAGGAAACCAAAGAGACATCTCCGAACGGGATTGAAGCCAGATTGTCCATCTCTCAAGCTCTCTCACGCTTAAAGTCTAAATTGATACCCTGTCAGACGAAGCTTGAAGCACTCGGAACGATCATCTGAAGTGTCCAAATGGATTTGAAATCCCAACTCTGAACTCTTTTTATTCTCATTTTATATCTCGTGTGTGTGTGTGTTGTTGAGTCAAGCGTCATTGTGCTTGATTCACGTTTGTCATGTCGTTCTGATCGTGGTTTACATCAGACGACGTGAGTGTGTGTGTGTGTGTTGTAGCGAGTGAACTTGTTGATAAGCAGTCTTTCTACATGTGGTGTGGACGGTGGACGTAGGTACACAAGTTGTGTACTCCGAACCACCTTAAATCACGTGTCTGTGGTGTTTGAACGTTTCACGCAGATGTTGGTAGGCACGTTGAATTTCACACGCTAGATAAATGCTACTCTCTCTAATACAATTAACACACATCTTAGTTTGATTTAAACCTGTTGAAATATCAAAAGTCTGTGTTCCATCGAAAAGAAGGTCATAGTATATCTAATTGATAGTAATCTTGTTAGACCCCGAATTATAATTATTATATTATATAATTATGAATGTTCTCTTTTCTTTCCAAGAATCTTAGACTTAGAATGATTGAGTAATATTATGTATGTATTTTCTAAATATTGAAGAATATCCTATATTATCTATTCATGGAATTTTGTATGAGAGTATATGAAGTACATATGTGTATGTACGTATGTATGTTATCTTATGCATGTGACAATTGTATACCTAATTCTACATGCATAACACCTTGGTGTACTTATATATGCATGTGTATGTTTAGTTGTAAACATGGTTCATTGCATGGTTTAGTTAATGCGTATATTGTACTTCGTACATTGCATGTACGTAAAGAGGTTCAAGCATAGTAGGTGTTTTAGTAGTTTATATTGGGTTCTATACTCCTCATGAATAACATGCATGTATTTTTATGATAATTAGGTGAGAATAGTCAATTGGCTAAATTATGCATATAGTGCATATTAAGGAATCCTATGCATATAGTACTTAAGCAATGTAGGTAAAGTTGTGCAAGTTAATCTAATTACCGGTGCACATGTTGTATCCATCTATTTCAAGCATAATGTACATAAGTATGCTACACCGTGTGTGTATACTATATATATGTCAAATCAAGTGTGTGTATGCATAGGTAGATATCTACGTACATCTTATCTTAGTGTATTCATGTATGCTTGTGTATGCCTAGGTATAAATGTTATTGATTGCCCGTGTAGTAATGTACATATTATACCTTATACCTTGTATGCGTATGAAGATATTCATGTGCGTGTGTTGTTATCTTGATGTACCTATGTATGTATGTGTAGGATTAGTAGTAAATATGGATGTTTACATGGTGTAGTGGTGTATACACTATACTATATAGGTTTCATGTGCATACATGTGGGATTAAGCATGGTTCTGCATGATTTTAAGTTCTGGCAGAAGAGTGTCTTGGCGTCAACATGGATGGACGCCCATGTTATGTCAGCGTCCATATCGACTGACGCCAACCCTTGTAGCCGTCCATGGATGTGGACGTCAATACCTCTAATTTTCTGTGCGCAGCAGAGCGCAGAGAGCACTCATTGGGCCAGGCTTCTGATTGGGGAGATGTCTTCCCAACGTCTCTTACTTGTCCCTTCAGTCCTGTACGAGCCCCTCTTGCCCCCTATTCTATAAAACACCTCTCTTGGCAACCTAGAGAGCTCCTTGGCTCATTTGCTAAAAGGAAACCCTAGCTGAGAGGAGAGATGAGGGACTGACCTTGGAAGGCTTAGATCCGGTGACTGGAGGCGTTTTCGGGTGAGCTTCTACAAAGGAGGAAGGCCATACATAGGAGAAGGCTTCCCCGGCGTGGACTGCGGCTTGCAACCCCCTGGAACCCAGAGCAAAGGATTTCTGGAGGCTTCTTGGCAAGTGCCAAGGAGAGCTCCATCGGCTATTTTGATCCGTTTAGAGGTTTTTCTTCAGGCAAGTGAACCTAGATCGTAACCCTAAACATGTCCCCTGGAGTCTTAGTATTTTTATGGATTTTTCCTCGAGTCCTGGAACCCCACATTCACCAAATCCCCAGAGCTCGGTCTATGTATTGCACAGACAGGAACTTGGCGTCAATGCCTTGGCGCCAAGATCTCCAGTGGGCGTCCAGCGGTCTTGTCGTCAACCTCTGTGAACGGCCAGACACTGCCGCCAAGTTCTTCAGTGCAGAACAGTAAACTGTCCTGCCTTAAGTAATTAATTTCCAGACTTTGACGCATGAGGATATACTGTAAACCCTATACGTTATGTAAGATATCTATTGTGGTGTGTGGATGGATTATGAGCATGGTATGAGTAATGCAATTTAATTGCTTTGCGAAAAATGCATGTATGTTAAGGCAATGGCCTTCTTGACTCACTGTTTGGATGATTTAGTGAGGGTCGGAAAGTGCTAAATGTTGTGAGCCATGTATGCATGCATCAGTTTATTCCCTGCAATTTCCATGATTTTCCCATGTTTATATGACTTGTTAGAATTCATGTTTAGGAAAATAGAGAACATGTGTAGGACTATTAAATTCTCTAGTAAATCGTGCTTTGTACAATAAATACGGGTAGAATTTTGTGCGAATACATGCATGAGGGTCAGGGCTGAGGCATGTTGAATCAATTGTTTATGCTAGATTTCCATGCTAATAGGGATTTTAAATAGCATGTGAAATGGATGTTTGATTTTCTGTAAATTCGTTTTAGTTCAGAAAAATCTGAAAACTTGCATATAGAATCCTAAACCTGAAACCAGTATGTGGTCAAAGTTTCAGGTCATTTGGCAATTATACAGTGCAATATGAAATTCCATGCAAAATGCGTGACTAATGCAAGCTATTATGAAATGATTTGGTTTCTGAACAATCTAATCTGATTAACGAAACTTCTGGAATGTTAATTATGGTCATTTGTAGTAGCATGATTAGGAGAAAAATAGAGTTACATTGTGCATGAGAAAATGAAGGAGATGTGAGTGTTATGTGTAAAATACGTGTTAAAACTCGGCATGAGTAAAGTGTAAAAGTTGTGCCTATGTGACACTGCTACCAAGAGGCATCGGGAGCCGTATATAGAAAAGTCCCTATAGAAGGCTCCATGTGATATAAGTTTGGTCCCAAAGGCATTGGAAAAACCCGGAGGTGGACAAGTACCACTGGATAGGGTGGAGAGGGCTTCTCCCGGTCTGCGCAGTTACCAAGATTCACCGCTGTATTGCCTAGGTGGTGAGTATGTGTATGAGTTGTGTCATGCGTTGTGATATGAGTTGTGTTATGAGTGTGTTGAGAGCTGTGCTAAGGAATGAGCACGAGCTATGAGATTTGTTAGTGTCCTCTACTGGTGGTTAGGACTATGTGTCATGGCAAATTGTTTAAGCAATGAAAATGAATAAAGTGTGAAATATGTGAGCATGGTACGTGGTGAGTGCCCATGATGCACGTGGTAAGTGCAATCGATGGACACGTGATAAGTGAAAGTGGTAGAGTAAATGATGTGGAAACGTGTAAATTGTGTAAGTGTGAACATTGTACATGTCAAATGCATAAAAGTGAACAATGTGAATGAGTAAGTGTGCAATCATGTGGGATAAATGTGTTAGATTGTGAACTTATGATATATGTCATGAAAGTGTTAAATGCATATCTAAACACAACCTAAATGTATGCAAAACGATGTTCACATGTGTAAGAATGAGTAGAATCCATATTAGGAACTTCCCTTTCAAACATATGAGAATCTCACGTTATTGCTCTCATGTTGTGATTGAATTGTATATATATATATAGCTCTCACGTGAACGAAATGGTAGTGAGCATATAATAGGATTTTCACATTTGCAAAAGGTTGATTATGAATATGGCAAATGCATGAAAAATATTTGGATTCCATGCTAGTTGAAAGGCTCAATTAGTATAAAGTTCATACTTAAGTGCTCGTGGATTGCTAATGGTTTCACCATATTTAACCTTCAAGTCATGCTACAAATGTGAAATATGTGCATGTGATTTTATTATGTTAAAACAGCAAGTAAATTGTATAAATAAATACAAAAAGGTCATGTGAAAAGAAAGTAGTCATCATGCTAGCTTGTTCTCTCTTTTACGCTCAATTGTACTCTAGTAGTAGAGATATCTATGGGATTAAGAATGTGTGGACGAATCATGCTACATGTTAAGTGTCACTAATAAGTGCATGTGTATGATGTAATGCTCATGATTTAGAATAGAATTATGGTAGACTCAAGCATGCTCCTGTGAAGATAATATGTATTGCTAGTTGAGAGTAAGGACCATGAGTACCTTCGTGATTGATGATAGTGTGCATCTCTTTAATGTTAATGCCATATTGTGAGTGTGACATGTTTAAGTTTAAGACTTTGGTTGCTTGCTGAGTCTTGGACTCACCCTTGCTTCGGCGTATAGGTTGACAGGTATCGGGTTTAGAAGGAAGCTTGGTGAGGATCGTCATTAGAAGAGCTTTTTTGTGGAGCTATTACTAGTTGTACTTTCTTTTTTTCTAGCACTAAAAGGATTATTGTATAGACAATATTTGGACAATGTAGTTCTTTTATCTTGTATTAATGTGGACATTGTCTTTCTATTTCGCTATTTAGATTGTGGAATGTGTGTTGGTGAGGGTAAGAGTTGAGTTATTTATTTCATTCCGCTGTACTCTATTGCTATCCAGGTACATATCAACCTATCGACTAGTGTTGGGTACATGTCCCACTGTGACGACGCCTTTATACCGATGGGGATTGGTATAATCGTACCGATATGAAGAGGGTCGTTACAAATCTATTCAACCCCCCTTCTAGATTACCATATTGGATAATTCTGCACACCTTTCAAAAGGGTAACAAGTTCTCTGTTGAACACTCGGTCCAAAAATGACTCTAGAAAAAGGTATAGAACTCATATGACAAGTCAGAGTTAAATTAAGATAGTACAACATTAAGATCATGCAAGATCTAATTCGTGAAACTCTCAAGATAAAAATTGGGGAAAACAGAAAGAACATGATCTATACACATATATGCAGACATGATGGTTTAATTAGAGTTTGGCATGGAGATGACCTACCTTTTGGGTCGAATAAGATTCGTTCTCCAAAAACCCCTACTTCTGACCGCTTGGAGAAGAATGCCTAATACTAATGCTCTACTAGATAGAAATGGGGCAAAATAGTTCCATAGAAACTAGACCCGTAGATCTTTCCAGGGGTATATGATTTGCATGGTTTGGTCGAGGTTTCACTAACCTTGTTGGGTTTACATGTGTTATGTTTTTAATGATGAACATACAAATTGATGTTGTAAATATGAACAACATGATGAAAGTGACAAACTCAAGCATTGTCTAATGGTCCATTATATCTCACTAACAATGCTCTTAAATGTAGGTGTGAATGTATGCAAAACAATGTACCAAATTCCAGAGCAAAATCTCAAGAACTCAAGTTAAACAAGTGCCTATGACAGATCTGCAAGGCCCTGTCGACAGCCAAGCACGGCAATCCGAACTGACTTCAGGACAGGTGTACCTGTCCGACAAGCCCAGATAGCATGTCGACAGATATACACAGGGAACTGATTCCAGGAAGACAAGTGTTCTGGACTGTTAGCGCTTGTCGACAGATGCATAGGGTGCGTCGACAGATGAAGAGAAGACCTCAGTTCTGAGATTGGATATGTTTCCTATATGGGTGTTTCTTCTACCACGTCTCTCCTAACATGGACAACCCTTATATAAGGAACATAAGAAGGTATTTTCGCAGAGAGAGAAGCCACCATACCAACCCTAATCAAAAACGCAAGAGAGAGCTTCTCTCTGCTGCTCTGCTTCAAGTCACTGTCCAGAAAGAAGAAGAAACATCATCCTAGTGGAGTTGAAGCCGGTTTGTCCATGACTCAAGCTTCTCCATCAGTTGATCTACATCTAAACGAAGCTTGGAGTTCTTCTGGACAACCAACGACAAGAGTTCTTCATCTGGATTTGATCTTTCAACTCAGAACTCCTGTCTTTTCTTATTTTTTCATACTCTTGTGTGTGTAGTTGTGATTCAAGTGTTCCTTGTGCTTGAGTCACGTGGCTTATGTTGTTCTGATTGTGTGTTCACATCAGACAACGTGTGTGTGTGAGAGTTGTAGTGTGGAACTCGCTCATAAGCAGTCGTTTCTACGTGTGTGTGTGGACGGTGGATGTAGGATACACAAGTTGCGTACTCCGAACCACCTTAAATCATCATGTCTTTGGTTTGAACGTTTTACATTAGATGATTGGTAGGCACGTTGGTCTTTCACATGCTAGACAAATTACTGTTCTTTCTACTTACAATTAACACACATCTTGGTTCGATTCTAACTCTATTCAGAATATCGAAAAGTCGTGTCTCCATCAAAAAGAAGGTCATAGTGTTTTAAATTGATAGTAATCTATTCAACCCTCCTTCTAGATTACCATAATAGGAAATTCCGCACATCTGTCAACCTTTGGTGATGATCTTGAAGGGGTTTGTCTACATATCGCAAAGGGAGACGTGCACGAACTTGCTTCTTGCTCCAACCTCTACCTCAAGATCCCAGCCACCACAACCTCCAACCACGACCTCAGCAACCCTAGGGTTCGTCCCATGGTCGAGAGGGGGCTTATTTAAAGGAGTATGGCTCTTTACTTGCCTAATTTAAATTAGGAAACTATTGGGTACGAATTTGGTGTATCCTTCCCTCAATAGAGGATTTCTATCCCCAATTCTTGATGGGAAGCTTATGGAAACCTCCCTTAGGTGGTAACCACAAATTTGGGCTTGATTTGAAGCCCAATGGTGGTCTATTGGGTGAGCATTTACCCTAACATTGTCCATTAGTTAGTATTTCTGAATTTCGGGTTATTTTCTTAGCATGAATTATTTTATGGCCCAAAAGACTTCTTTTGGCCCAATTGTTTCATTGGCTTGTCAATACCCATTCTTTTTAGTCCATCTATAATTTTTATTTTATTTTTGGACTCACTTTAGTATCGGTAATAGTAATTACCAACTTATTCCCTATTTATGATAATAAGTCGCAAAATGCTTTAAACTCGACTAATCTGATTTTTATTCACACAAATTTCTTCGTGGGTCATTAGGGAGTATTGTTTAGAGTTGAACTATGATTTTTATGGAATTTTCCCATGTGTTTCCGCATCCGTTGCAATGGTACGTTTGTGTTTTCTAATTCGGGAATATTAAATTATTATTTTTGATTTATTCTAATTTTTCAATTTAATAAAATTTTCGGGGTGCTACACCAACCATCTTCTCTGTCCCATGTTGACTCATTCAGATGGAACAAATTCTTCAGGCTTTTGTGATCTGAGTAGACAATGAATTGTTCTCCATATAGATAGTGTCTCCAGATCTTGAGTGTGAAGACAACCGTAGCCAATTCTAGGTCATGGACAGGGTAGCTGACCTCATGAGGCTTCAAGTGTCTTGATGAATAGGCTATCATATTTTCCTCCTGCATTAGTACATAGCCTAGACCGATCCTAGAAGCATCAATATAGACTGAGAATCCTACACCTTCCACTGGTAAAGCAAGAACAGGTGCAGATGTCAAACATTTCTTCAATGTTTGAAAGCTCTTCTCACATTCTTGCGCCAGACATAGGGGTTCTCCTTCCTAGTGAGGCAAGTGAGGGGCACAACAATCTTCGAGAAGTCTTTAATGACACTACAAGAAAAAGCGGTATTTCCGACAGACATAATCCGTCGGAAATTCGACGGAAATCCATCGGAAAGGGTGCCTTCTGACAACTTTCTGTCGAACGATCATCGAAAAATGTCCGTCGAAAAATTTTGGTCAGAAATTACCGACGGAACACGAATCCGTCGGCAATCCGTCGGAAATTCTGACAGAATATTCCGTCGGAAAATTCTAAATTGTTTTCGGAAAAGTGGTCAGTGTATTCCGACCGAAGACCGTCAGAAAATCTGTCGGAAAGTCCGTCGGTAACTTTCGACGGAAAGAATCCGTCGAAACTTATTCCGTCGGAACTTCCGACAGAAATGCCGACGAATAAGTGCCGTCGGTCAACTATAAATTTCCGACGGATAAATCCGTCAGAAATAAGTAATATTTTAAAAAAAAATTACAGAAAATAACAATGATAAATTACAAAACCTGTTAAAATATTCATGCATTCCACAATAACAGGTACTCACAATGAAACATAAAATCATAAAACACAACAAATATAAAATCATACACAATAATAAATGCTAAAAATCAAGATAGGTCTGCTGGATCATCCGCCGTCCCCGCCTCATGATCGTCAGGTGCCGGAGGATCCTATATTAAAAAAAACTTAATATGAGAAACATTAATAAAAATTAATATACAAACATTATTTTCAAAAATTAAATTTAAAACATGTGATTATTCCTCAAGTTTAATTAGAAAATATTTTGGATCCTTTAGACTTGGGTTTTTTTTAGATTAGTCATTTGAACGCCCAACCCAAATCGGAAATCCAATTTGAATTCCGTCAGTTCACATACGTCACTTTCACCCAACCGGTCAAGTTGGAGCGAACGACACGCCGATCAGATCCCTATTTGGGATTTTGGACCCCCGAGTTTCTTGTTCTGATCCTTTACCTTGGGTATTTTTTAGATTAGTCATTTGAAAGCCAACTCAAACTGGGAATCCAATTCAGATTCCATCAGTTCGCACACGTCAATTTCACCCACCCAGTCGTGTCGGAGCGAACGACACGTCGATCGGATTCCATTTCGGGATTTTGGACCCCCGGGTTGCGTGTTTTGATCCTTTAGACTTGGGTTTTTTTTAGATTAGTCATTTGAATGCACAACCCAATCTGGGAATCCAATTCGGATTCCGTCAGTTCGCACACGTCACTTTCACCCATTCGGTCGTGTCGGAGCGAACGGCACGTCGATCGGATCCCTGAAGTGCACGCATTGTTGATTGTGCAATTCCGTTGTCTAGAGTTCCTTGCACATATCAACAAACTCACCTCCTCTAAACTGTCTCACAGAATTAAAATCACAAAAAGGAACTAGCACAATAGTGAGAACAGGTCATATCCACGGAGAGGCCGAATAGAATCTGACTGAAACTACTTTGATTTGACAACACTTTTCACCAAAATAACATTGCATTAAAAGTAATTATGTAAACAACATCAATTAAATTTCTCACAACTCGATAGATCAAACATAATGAAAGAACGAGTTGAATTGAATTCAAGAAACTTTGTATCACTGTACCCTCTCAATTGAGGGATCGAGCCGGTAGACAAAAATCTAAACTAGAAACACACGAACTTCTAATTCTGAAATGATTCGGAAAGATGACAAAACACGAATTCTCAAAAGAACACTATCAATTCAATGTACCCCTACGGCTCAGAGGATCAGATAGAAAATAAGAACAAGAATCTATAATACTACTCAAATAAGCATCATCAAGTCTGAAATTCTTAATGCATTAAACTGAACTACAAGTCTTGTTGATTGATCAAATTAATCATCATACCTACTGAGGGCAATATAAACTGTAAGCAATGCAATATACCCTCACAGTTCGAGGGATGAAGAACAAGTCAAATAACGAAATATCACTTGCAGCATCAAACTTCCGATCTCATATGGTCATGCTCCCAGATGTCGGACAGCATCAATCTTCCAGCAAACTCCACAGAAGAAGAGAAAGAACGATCAACTCTCATCCCTCTGGAATCTCCCATAGCAGTACAGAAGAACAGTAGAAAACCCTCAAATCGTCACAGAGCAGAGGAAGCAGAGAAATCGCCCCTAGTAAATCCTCACAACCTAACCAATCTATCTCGAACCAATCCCTTGCAATCGAAGACCTCAGATGCTGAACAATCTCACAAGAAGAAAAGAAGAACTAGAACTTAACAACTGCACTAGATCGAACTCTGGGACACAAGAAATGGAAAAGCTACTGGATCCTCCTCACAGCAATCCCCAATACACAGAAGAAAGAAGAAAATAAAAACCTTCACTAGATTGGACTCTCCTAAGCACAAAAGAAATGGGAATTAAGTGCAATAAACGCCACTGGATCGTTCTATCACAATTTCTGAATAAAAGCAGAACCCCTACAGATGCTGAACAACGAAGAAAGGAAAACCCAGAAAATTTTTATTGCCCTCCCCTGCTGAAAGGAAGAATACAGAAATAACATGACAGAAAATAAAATTCCAAAAATTTGAACTGGCGAAGCTCCGGAAGAACAAACTCCAATCCTCACAATTCGGGAAGAACAGAAAGAAAGCAAAAATCCTAAAATCTCGAACCAATGCTTGCTTCGCTAAAAGGAAAGCTACAGAAAGAAATGGCAAAGAAAAAAATATCTCAAACTCTCTACTGGCGAACCCCCCCCCCCCCCTTACAGCTGAACCAGAACCCTCACTGCTATGCTCCTTACAGAACTGAAGAAAGGAAGATTTTACAGAAAGAACTAAAAAAAACCTAAAACTCCGAACCATGGAACCTCAAACATCTCAATGCTCTATTCTGCTCAAACAAGAAATATAGAAGAAAATTGCAGAAAGAAAACCTAAAATTCCCTCCCAGCCAACCTCTCCCGGAGAAGAGGACCGGTCTTCTTATAGGCACCCGGGCTCCTGGATTGCTGCACCAGCCTCGCCCCAGCCCGCCAACTTCACCAGGATCGGCACCAGGATCGCCAGATCACCACGCAACCTCCAGCTCCTCAACGGATCCACCTCAGCTGGCCGCCCCAGTTCCATCTTCCCGCCTCCGAATCCTGCTCCACACATCCGGGCGCTGGCTGCCCCAGCACCATCCGGCCACATACGAGCTCCAGCGCGCCAGCTCCTCTACATCGCGCCAGGGCTCCGCACGCCAGCAGCTCCAACCGCCATCTGCACACGCGCCGCTCCAACCTCAGGCGGTTCGGCCCAGCAGCTCAGAGCGCACCATCCCACACCATCTGGTCACCCAGCCATCCGAACCACCATGCCATAGCCGCTTGGGTCACCTGCACAACAAGCCCAGCTGCATATCCAAACCACCCATGGGCGCTGGCCGCCCATGGTGCTCTGCACCTGCAAATCTGCCTAGCCGCACCCTTGGTTTCCATCTGCCAGCACAAACCCTATCGCCATAGCTCACAGCTCCTTCGCCAGCATCAGATGCCATCGCCTCCCTGTGCCATCGCCTCCCTCCCTAGCCGCTCCAGCACACCCCGAACCAGCCACATCCAGCGCATGCCTCCATCGCACCGAGCAGCTCTGCTGCTTACCCGCACGGCCAGCAGACCCATCTGGCTGTTTCAAGAAGCTTCTCCCCTTCTGTGGATGAGGCAACCCTATAAAGAAAATTGGAAATGGGTAAGTGGGAAAAAAAATGATATCGGCAAATAAAAAATGGTGAGATGGGAATGGGGGTTGTGGCATATAGGGGTTGGGTGTGGTGGAATATTTGTAAAAAAAATTTATTTATTTATTTATAGGGATTGGCTGGGTTATTAAAATTTGCATTTATTTAAAATCTTTATCTATTTAATACTAAAAGATGATTGTAGAAATATTTATCTACAAATTTCTATCTACTCTTAAAATGATATTTACAAAATTATTATTGTGACAAAATTATTTATTTACAATATTTATTTACAAAGATTTTTTTATGCACCTAATTTGTCACAATAGTGACTTATTTAATCTACCGTGTATTCTAACCCATTCTTAACTAACATGTTCAAAAATTTATTCATAGATGAAAATTAAAGTCAATGTGCACATTATTTATGGACAACTGATGTCTAAACTTAACTAAATGTGTGAAATTTAACGCGAAAAATTGTGTAGTTATCACTCCCCCCTACTTGAACATTGCTAGTCCCTTAGCAATAAAAATTATTCTAAATGTAGGACTAGAAGATGTAATGTCTCATGCAAAACAACCATCATGTGAAAGATTAATGTAAAGACATGTCTTTCCTATTTGTAAGGGCTTATGGCAAGAAATTAGTGCACAAATGGTAGCTCACTTAAGAGTTCACATCAGCCCTTCTGAAGCTCCTCTGCCTCAGCTAGTAATTGAGATTAGATTAATTCGAGGGAGAAGAAAAGAATTGAGGAATAAGATCCTTGCTCAGTCAGATCGGGTTGTTTCTCTCAGTTCCATTCTGCCCATCTTCCTTGAGGATTATTTCTCTGAGTTGAGGACTTTGCCCCGTTATTTGCACTTTGTGCACTCAGAATTTCTTTCTTTCTTTTGTTTCATCCATAATGCTGCACAACCCATCACTTTTCAAGAGTAACGAGTCCAACTTTACTCAGATCCGGGGCATTTTTCATGGATATATTTTTCTTTTGCTTTTTTTTTTCTTTTCTTTTCCCCTTTACGGAAGGATGAACAGTCAGGTTCCTTGATCACATGCCTTCACTTCCTTCACAATTCACTTAAGGGGAAGGGAGAAAATCAATCACCTCTCTCCTACTAGCCTTGACAAATTTGCTACATTTGGGTTCAGCTAGTCTAAGTGGCTATGTAGTGTGTGTATGAAAACTTCTTGCCATAAATCCTTACATAAGGTAGACAAGAGGTACATGTAATCCTTTACTAGAGGCTACCTAACATGGATACTTGCAAGGGAATGTGACAACCACAAAATTTTAATGGTTAAATATCAGACACATAGTCTGTGAAATGACAAGCATTTTTATTCAAAGATTTATTTAAAGATGAAACATTGTGAAATTTTTATTTTTCTATGTACAAGCTAAGAAAATGAAATGAAGCATGGATGGGGTGGAGACTATGAATGCAGGCTTATTCTACCTCTCCCCCAACTTATTTACAGGAAAAGAAAGTAAGATAGAGAATTACCTGATAAAAGAAAATATGTACACTTGGGTTGCCTCCCAAGAAGCGCTAAGTTTATTTCGTCTTCAGCCGGACGCAATTAGGCTTTGTTTGGCTCAGCTAGCTTGGTAGAATCCATTTTCAAGAAAAGTGGGCTTTCAAAGAAATATTTTTGCCCATTGACAGTGAATGATTGTCTATTTTTAGGATCGAGAATAATGACAGCACCATTGTCGTAAGATCTGACAACAATGTAAGGACCATCCCATCCGGACTTCAATTTTCCCGAAAACAGATGAAGTTGAGAATTAAATAACCAAACCTTATCATGCACTTGAAAAAAATTTCGATGAATTTTCAAAACTTCAATTAGTTTCTTTTCCTGCCCTTCCTCAAGATTATTAGCAATTATGATGGCCAAGTCTCGTCCTTTCCTAGAAAGATGTATTTAAATTAGCAGGGAGTGGTTTTAGCTCAACCTTAGGAGGACACTCAGATGGAATTGATGGATCACTATTTTGAAATAAGGAATTAAATTGTCCTTCCTCTCCCTCAAACCCTAGAGCACAGGGTTGGTCTACTGCTTTTTCCTCACAAGATTCTTCTACCACCAGACAATTTTCTTTTTCCTTGGATTGTTCTTTTTCAACCTTCTCTTCAACCTCTTCTTCAATTTCAAGTTCATTTTCATTTTCTTTATCCTCACGCAAAGTTGTCATGTGTGGGTGAGGATTTATCAAGATTTTTCCACTTCTTATTGTAGACATTGTTTCCATATTTTCCACTTGGGGACCCCTAACTTGGGCAGGAGAATGGTCATGTTGTATAAATTGATTTTGAAATTGTGGTGCAGGAATATTCTGAACAAAAGTTTGTTGTGTGTTTTGTGGTGGGGGTATATTTGGTTGAACAAGTGGTCTGTACCCCTGGACTTGATGATATTGCTGGTTCTGATAAAATTCGGGAGGGTTGTTCCTTGGGTTTGCTATAGTTTGACTTGGTAACTGACCCAATTCCCTCCTACACACCTCAGCAATCTGAGACTCTATCCTATCCAAATTTTGCTGAATATTTTGCTTCTGATTTTGATATTGATTTTGTTGTTCTTGCACAGTTTGGCAAAGAGTCATCATCATGTTTTGAAGTTGATTCATTTTATCTTCCCAATTGGGTTGAAAAGATGGTGGTTGATTGTATGAAGTTTGCTGAAAATTGGTATGAGCAAATTGATCGAAGTTTTGATTTCCATTGAATTGTTGATGTCTGGAATAAGAAGATTGGTCGAATCCCAGATTCTGATTTGGATAGGATTGACCGTATATGGATTGGTTGAAAGAAGTTTGAGACATTTGTTCATATTGATTTTCATAAGAAAAGTTCGAGTGATTTCTCCAACCAGGGTTGTATGGATCATAAGAGTATGACTCATAGGAGGGATTGTAGAAATCTTGGACAGCTTGAATTTGTTCTTGGTTGGCCATATGAATGAATCTCTCAATCTCTGCGATAGGTTGAGCCAAATCTTAGTTGAATGATCGTCTACCAAGCATACACAGTGGAAAAGCCCTCTATTTATAATTTTTGAATTTTTAAGATTTTTATTGATTTTTGATGAATTTTTAAACAAACACAAACAAACAAACACTTTCAAATCAAATTAACCTACCACTAAGTGTTCCTTGGACTTATGTTATTTTTCTCAAAATCAGATTTATGCTTGCTTAAATCTAATTCTAACTCTTCTTGTACCGGCCAGGTAAGAGGTGGAGTAGAGGGAGGCCCCCCTTGCTTTCGCAAGGACCCAATTAAGTAACCTCTAGCTCGCTTAAGCGTAAGCTTTTTAACCTCTAATCCTAGACACCAGACTAAAAGAGAAGTCTTAGAATTAAGAAAGAACAAATCTAATTATGAACCCTAGGGCCAAATCTACTAGTTTTTATTAAAAGTTAAGGCAAATGCAAGAATGTGGAAATTTTTGTGATTTTTGGGCAAAGGAAAGGGTGATGAAATCCCTCACCTTATCTTTTTATTCTAATGGGTAAAGCCCTTAAGCAGTCCCATTTAAAAATGTGAAGTGCACAGATCAGTTTTAAACAATGGTTTTCTAATGCTAAGACTAATGCATGAAATGAGAGAGAGAAATCTTACATTTCCCCCGCACTCTTCAATGCAAAGAACAAAATTGAATTCAAATGACAATTAAAGTGATGAATGTCCTAAAACATGGGATCCTAATCTTGAGAAATGAAATTTTATTTACAAACAAACGGCTAACATGAAAGAGCGATTTGAAAAAATTTTAGATTTTAGAATTTTTTTATTTTTTTTTTGGTTTTTAAACTGAATGAAATGAAATTTAACTAAGAAAATATGAAGTGGTACTATAGACTAATGTCAAACTAATCAAACCACCAAGAGGCCCATTATTACATGCCAACGTGAAAGAAATCTCTGTACATGCACAGAGAATACATCAAAGCCTCACTACAAAGTTCACTCACACTCTTTCTATCTAAAATTCAGAATTAAAAGCAATAAAAAAAATTCAGCAAACTCTCCTCCAATGGGCTTCAAATCTCCAAGCCCAATCTCCAAGTGTGCAAATCTGAAATGAAAGCCCAATAACAAGTCAAATGAAACCTCAAAGTAAATGAAATCAAATCAAAATAGATCTAAATCAAACTCTAATGCCTCCCCGGCAACGGCGCCAAGATGAAACGCACGCATTGTTGATTGTGCAATTCCGTTGTCTAGAGTTCCTTGCACATATCAACAAGCTCACCTCCTCTAAACTGTCTCACAGAATTAAAATCACAAAAAGGAACTAGCATAATAGTGAGAACATGTCATATCTACGGAGAGGCCGAATAGAATCTGACTGAAACTACTTTGATTTGAAAACACTTTTCACCAAAATAACATTGCATTAAAAGTAATTCTGTAAATAACATCAATTAAAATTCTCACAACTCGATAGATCAAACATAATGAAAGAACGAGTTGAATTGAATTCAAGAAACTTTGTATCACTGTACCCTCTCAATTGAGGGATCGAGCCGGTAGACAAAAATCTAAACTAGAAACACACGAACTTCTAATTCTGAAATGATTCGGAAAGATGACAAAACACGAATTCTCAAAAGAACACTATCAATTCAATGTACCCCTACGGCTCAGAGGATCAGATAGAAAATAAGAACAAGAATCTACAATACTACTCAAATAAGCATCATCAAGTCTGAAATTCTTAATGCATTAAACTGAACTACAAGTCTTGTTGATTGATCAAATTAATCATCATACCTACTGAGGGCAATATAAACTGTAAGCAATGCAAATACCCTCACAGTTCGAGGGATGAAGAACAAGTCAAATAACGAAATATCACTTGCAGCATCAAACTTCCGATCTCATATGGTCATGCTCCCAGATGTCGGACAACATCAATCTTCCAGCAAACTCCACAGAAGAAGAGAAAGAACGATCAACTCTGATCCCTCTGGAATCTCCCATAGCAGTACAGAAGAACAGTAGAAAACCCTCAAATTGTCACAGAGCAGAGGAAGCAGAGAAATAACCCCTAGTAAATCCTCACAACCTAACCAATCTATCTCGAACCAATCCCTTGCAATCGAAGACCTCAGATGCTGAACAATCTCACAAGAAGAAAAGAAGAACTAGAACTTAACAAATGCACTAGATCGAACTCTGGGACACAAAGAAATGGA
Organism: Colocasia esculenta; assembly: GCA_014218235.1. NCBI lineage: Eukaryota > Viridiplantae > Streptophyta > Magnoliopsida > Alismatales > Araceae > Colocasia > Colocasia esculenta. The sequence continues at coordinate 140,518,762 of CM024755.1, read as the reverse complement.
AAAGCTACTGGATCCTCCTCACAGCAATCCCCAATACACAGAAGAAAGAAGAAAATAAAAACCTTCACTAGATCGGACTCTCCTAAGCACAGAAGAAATGGGAATTAAGTGCAATAAACGCCACTGGATCGTTCTATCACAATTTCTGAATAAAAGCAGACCCCTACAGTGTTAGAATGTGGAGCCCGAACTCTGAAGCATATCTCCATAAGGGGTCAGGTCGCGGTTCGACATTCGACTAAGTGTTGCAGGCGGGTTCAGCATTCGACTGCCATAGCTGAAGTCAGAAATGAAGCAGTCGATTGAATTATTCGACTCACGTAGTCGAATGTCAGATTGAATGATTCGACTCACGTAGTCGAATGTCAGATTGAATTATTCGACTTATGCAGTCGAATGTCGTTCTGAGGCGATTCAGAGTCAGGACCCTTTTGCCCTTATGTGACTCGATTGTGGCGCCCTTTCTTCTAGTATATAAAGGGGGGTTTTGTCCTCTTTGTATGTGACACAGTGTATGTCTTTTTTCTTGGGGAAGAAGCATTGAAAGCTACTGTGGCCGTGGACGTAGGAAGGCTTGCCTCCGAACCATGTAAAATCTGGTGTTCTTGTATTCTTCTTCCTACCTCCTTCTATCTCTCTCTGGAATCTACGAGTGGGTAGTGTGAGAGAGTTGTCGCTGGCTGAGTGCTGTTCCATCCCAACATACAGATGCTGAACAACGAAGAAAGGAAAACCCAGAAAATTTTTATTGCCCTCCCCTGCGGAAAGGAAGAATACAGAAATAACATGACAGAAAATAAAATTCCAAAAATTTGAACTGGCGAAGCTCCGGAAGAACAAACTCCAATCCTCACAATTCAGGAAGAACAAAGAAAGCAAAAATCCTAAATGTCGAACCAATGCTTGCTCCGCTAAAAGGAAAGCTACAGAAAGAAATGGCAAAGAAAAAAATATCTCAATCTCTCTACTGGCGAACCCCCCCTTACAGCTGAACCAGAACCTCACTGCTATGCTCCTTACAGAACTGAAGAAAGGAAGATTTTACAGAAAGAACTAAAAAAAACTAAAACTCCGAACCGGGGAACCCCAAACATCTCAATGCTCCACTCTGCTCAAACAAGAAAATATAGAAGAAATTTGCAGAAAGAAAACCTAAAAATTCCCTCCCATCCAACCTCTCCCGGAGAAGAGGACTGGTCTTCTTATAGGCACCCGGGCTCCTGGATTGCTGCACCAGCCTCGCCCCAGCCCGCCAACTTCACCAGGATCGGCACCAGGATCGCCAGATCACCACGCAGCCTCCAGCTCAGCACGAGCTCCTCAACGGATCCACCTCAGCTAGCCGCCCCAGTTCCATCTTCCCGCCTCCGAATCTTGCTCCACACATCGGGGCGCTGGCCGCCCCAGCACCATCCGGCCACATACGAGCTCCAGCGCGCCAGCTCCTCTACATCGCGCCAGGGCTCCGCACGCCAGCAGCTCCAACCGCCATCTGCACACGCGCCGCTCCAACCTCAGGCGGTTCGGCCCTGCAGCTCAGAGCGCACCATCCCCACCATCTGGTCACCCAGCCATCCGAACCACCATGCCATAGCCGCTTGGGTCACCTGCACAACAAGCCCAGCTGCATATCCAAACCACCCATGGGCGCTGGCCGCCCATGGTGCTCTGCACCTGCAAATCTGCCTAGCCGCACCCTTGGTTTCCATCTGCCAGCACAAACCCTATCGCCATAGCTCACAGCTCCTTCGCCAGCATCAGATGCCATTGCCTCCCTCCTTAGCCGCTCCAGCACACCCCGAACCAGCCACATCCAGCGCATGCCTCCATCGCACCGAGCAGCTCTGCTGCTTACCCGCACGGCCAGCAGACCCATCTGACTGTTTCAAGAAGCTTCTCCCCTTCTGTGGATGAGGCAACCCTATAAAGAAAATTGGAAATGGGTAAGTGGGAAAAAAAATGATATCGGCAAATAAAAAATGGTGAGATGGGAATGGGGGTTGTGGCATATAGGGGTTGGGTGTGGTGGAATATTTGTAAAAAAATTTTATTTATTATTTATAGGGATTGGCTGGGTTATTAAAATTTGCATTTATTTAAAATCTTTATCTATTTAATACTAAAAGATGATTGTAGAAATATTTATCTACAAATTTCTATCTACTCTTAAAATGATATTTACAAAATTATTATTGTGACAAAATTATTTATTTACAATATTTATTTACAAAGATTTTTTTATGCACCTAATTTGTCACAATAGTGACTTATTTAATCTACCGTGTATTCTAACCCATTCTAACTAACATGTTCAAAAATTTATTCATAGATGAAAATTAAAGTCAATGTGCACATTATTATGGACAACTGATGTCTAAACTTAACTAATGTGTGAATTTAACGCAAAAAATTGTGTCGTTATCAATCCATTTTGGGATTTTGAACCCCCGGTTGCTTGTTTTGATCCTTTACCTTGGGTTTTTTTTAGATTAGTCATTTGAACGCCCAACCCAATCCGGGATTCCAATTTGGATTCCTTCAGTTCGCTCACGTCAATTTCACCCACCCGGTCGTGTCGGAGCGAACGGCACATCGATCGGATCCCATTTTGGGATTTTTGACCCCGGGTGCTTGTTCTTATCCTTTACACTTGAGTTTTTTTAGATTAGTCAATTGAACTCCCTTACACTTCTGTTTATCTTAGAATAGTAATTGAGCGCTCATGTGGCTTTTTATCCTTCCATAAGTTGATTGTATAAAGGGACCTTCTTTATAGGTTTCTTAATTTAGATTTCTTTTTTTCCCTTTGACCTTCTTTAGTGGTTTCACTTCATTCAAACTATATGAAATTAATAGTAATAATGACCTGAGGGGCTGGCTGTGAGGGGCGTACTCCTGCATGGCTGAGATCAACTACTCGACCATAATGCCAAAGTGCGTCCGTAGCTCTTCCCGAATGAGGGTCTCATCTCCTCTACAGCACTGCCGGGCGGCGTAGCAGATGAACTCGCGTATGCCGGAGGAGCGACCGAACTCGCATATGAGGACAACACTGGAGTAGTATCTAGGCTGTCCCAAAATCCGTACACTCGACCCTTCCTCGGCCCTCCCGCTGCGTCAACACAAGCCTCTGGGTCCAAGTCTGGCTGGGTAGTGCCCTCTGCATAGCAATCCGCCATCGTCCTGTCATAGGCCTCCTGCAGAACAAATTAAAACTAAATTATTGAAATCAAATTGTTTTAATATCTAATTGAATTCAAATTTTATATTTTGACTTACAGCAATCGTGCGAGCACTCTCACTGACATAGTCATCCATCCCCTTCTACTTATGTGTCCGATCAAATAACTCGCAAAAAGTAGGGGCACGCTCGAGCTCATGACGCTTACAATTCAACAAAATTAGTTAGTTTCACAATAATAATTAATGTATTGAGCATTGAATAATAATATGCTTACCAATTTTTGGCTGTGGGTCGCATAAGATACGGACCACTAGTATGCACATTCTTCCGGATGAGTGTGGTCCGGCTGCCTATGGTCTTCATTGCCTTGTCCAGGGCCTCATACATCGACTTTCTTAAATTAGTCTGGACAGTTGACTCCCAGACAGCTCGAGCTCGAGGGAGATCCTCAGGTCTCATGAATGTGTACCTCCGCTATTTAGAAATAAAATTACTCAACTTGTGCACTAACAGAGATAGTAATTAAAGAATGACTTCAAATCAGTAAAAAATAATAATACCGTGAACATGCCAAATAATAATCTCGGACGGGCACCGGGAACTCTCTCCATGCATCCACTAGTCCGGAATGTGTGCATGGACCATTGTCATAATATAGCGGGAAGCAGAATCGGGATCTATCTTCCCCCTGCAATTGCACATGAATTTTGTACATGAACTGTATAACATAAATAACAAATACAGTAAGTTTGAAGTTATCAAGTTTACCCTGAAATCCAACATGGCTACCGTCCAGTAGCTGAGGCCCCTCCTCATCTGCTGCTGGATGCTGGCTCTCCACCTCTGTTGAAAATAATTAAGTACATTATTGTTGTATAAATTGGAAGACAAGAAACGTACTAATCTATGGAAACATACATGTACCTGGTGGTGAGGAAGAAGGGAAAGGTAGCACTACTGGCATGGTCGGGGAGGCGGTCCCTGCAAAATTATATACACATTAGAAAATATGAATTTAATATGAACAATAATATATAGAGTTTTGTGTTTATATATACATATACTTATCGCTGGGATGACCGGCGTGGACGGGAGACAGTCCCTACAAAATTGTATGTACGTTAAAAAATATGAAGTTAATATGAATAATAATATATAGAGTTTTGTGTTTACATATACATATACCTGTCGCCGGGACGACCGGCGTGGACGGGGAGGTAGTCCCTGCAAAATTGTATGTACGTTAGAAAATATAAAGTTAATGTGAACAAAAATATATAGAGTTTTGTTGTCCCGCCCCGATATTTAGCAGCGGAATAAATATCGGGGGACGTGAATGATACAAACAAACGTATCACAGTTGAATAGCGCAGAGTCACAATTGAATGTAATAATACTTTTCAAATCATAATAATATCCTCAAAGTTACTCTTTATTTCATTTCATTCAACTAGATACAACCTTACAGAAAAGAATTAACCAAAGGGTCCATTATTCAAATAACTTCCAGAAAAGTTTCACTATTACATAGACTGCTCAATTTCTATTTCTAAATTGTCATCTATTCTAGGACGGGTGCTCGTCACTCTTGTCCAGTCCCATCCGACTCCACCGGTTCTTCATCACTACCTGAAAAGGGCAGGATGATAGGGGTGAGCGAACTAGCTCAGTAGGATTACATCTCAATAACGTGCGGGCACTAATATACATGATTAACATTTTAAGTAGGTAGATATGCATATGAATATGATGACAATGTATGAAATACTAACAGATTGAATAGCAGAATAGAACGGATATCGTATCAGATCAAAATGTCGAATTGCATATACAATGAACAGATATTTCAAGAATAGAATCATGTCAGAGGAGATTAACCATATTCAAGCAGAGTTCATGTGTTCACAAGAACAAACGTATCATATCATGTCAAGTCAAGCTTATCAAGTCAAACAGAAGGCACATATTCACAATCTTGCATGTCAGGTGTGCTATGCCAAGCACCAAGAGTCCATACTCCCTCGGTTAACAAGTACGTTGGGGCGCTCCTCCCCAGGACCGGACAGGGCCCTATTGCACAGCATTGTATCAAGTTTTGGACCGGAGTCCCCCGATGTGCCGAACAGACATATTCATATTATGGCCACAGAGAGTTTCAATGACAAGCTTATAGTAAAAAGGACATGATCATTCATAGAGTCAAGGAATGACCAACAGCTCAAAAGAACAAGGCAGGATAACACGTATCTTATATTTCATAATTCATTAATGTCTTGACAAGATGGTGTTTCTAAAGACAGATCATATGTAGAACATGTACTTTCCTAACATGTATGCATATGACAATTAATCAATTGAACACCAGAAAACATGAAACCATGAAACTTATATGCAAATCATAACATTTACACCACTAACATGTCCATACTAATCATGTATTTATCCCCACATTCATATCATATTATTATCTTATCAATTGACAAAAGCAAGATCACAAGATAATCCAATGATCATAAGAACAATCAAAATTACACATTAGAATCATTCACATCATTACTATTTCCTTTAATGGTTTGATTTATTTATATTTGTCCATGCATACTATATGACATCATGCACAAGCTAGTAGACATCATGAGATGATTAGACCAAAATTATGCAATTTCTTGTAAGGTGGTGTCGACACTAGATCAAGTGGTGTCGACACCATGCTCCAAACACAAGACAAAATCAGGCAAAACTGGTCAGGTAGTGTCGACACTAGTTCAGGTGGTGTCGACACAGTGCATCAAAACAAGGCAAAAAGGTCAAGTCGTGTCGACACGAGATCAAGTATAGTGTCGACACTAGAAACAGCTTCCAGAAAACCCCTTAACCAATATGGGACAGTGTGTCGACACTAGCACAGGTGGTGTCGACACTAGATCAGCTTCCCAGCACTTTCTGGGTCAAACTGGGGGAGTGTGTCGACACGAGATGGGACTGTGTCGACACTAGAGGCTTTCCCAGAACACCATATGGGCTGTTTTGGGACAGCAGGTCGACACTAGCTCAGGCTGTGTCGACACGAGTGGCTTTCCCAGAACAAAACACATGGTCAGGTGTAACCCGATGACATATCTCCTATAGTGAGTCACTTCCAACTCTTATAACTCTCTAAATAATGACATTTATACAAAATGTTAAACATGAAAGATGAAGAGGACAATTATTAGAAGAACTTTGATGTTGAGAGTTTGATCTAAGTCGGTCTCGAATCCCAAGAAAACATATGAGAACAAAGAGTTAAGTGTAGCCCGAATCGCAGTATTCTGCAGAAACTCTCTTATCATGCTCCTAACTCTCTAACGAAGGATTTTTGGACAAAATGTCCATAATAGAAGATGATAGTGATGTCAAGTAGAAGAACTTTCATGAATAAAGTTTAGTCAAATTCAGTCTTGAATCATGTGCATAACAAGAAGAACAGGAAAAAGCCCTAACTGTGCAAGACTTCGGAAAACCGACGAATACACAAGTATACTCCATGAAATTGAGTCAAACAAATGCAAATGATCCTAGACTCAGATAATTACATTATGGTGTTGGTTTTCTTTAATCTTGGCCCGAGAACACCTACCTTTAGGAAGATCTAAAACCCGTTGATGTTCTGGATGCAACAGAAGATGCAGGGGATGAAGCTACGGACTCCCAGCCTTTCTCCTGCTCCTCAGAAGTTCTTGCTTGCTTCCAATGACCCAAACTTCGTTGTTAAACCTTCCCCAAGAGTTTAGGGACGAGTTCTCATAGTTTTAGGATGTTGTTAAGAGTCCTAACGATACTAGGAAAGGGGCTACGAGCTCTGTTTCCTAGTTTCCAGGAAATCTGGGATTCCCTTACCCAAAAGAGGTAGCAAAGGTTTAGGAAACCTCCTCTTAGAGTTGGGTCCGGTTTTGGCTTACCATACATGACTAATCACCCATCTTTTAACCCTAAATTGCCCTTCCTAATTATGGCATAATTACCTACACGAATTTCTGGGTAATTCCCTGTCCAGTTCATTCATATCCTTGGGCCAAATGTGTTCTATAGGCCCATTCTTGTTGATGGTTCATAATTACATGGTGTTGGAAGTCTCCAATACGATTATTCATTTTTATCCCTCTATATTTCTTAAATTTTAAATTGCTAAATTTCCGGGGTGTTACATCCTCCCCCACTTAAGAAATTTGGTCCCCAAATTTACACGTAATGGTGTAGTTCGTACCTGAGAATAGCTCCGGGTGATTTTTCTTCATTCTCTCCTCTGTTTCCCAGGTAGCATTAGTAACTCCGTCTCGACTCCATTGAACCTTCACCATAGGTATGGTACGATTCCTGAGTCGCTAATCTTCCGATCCAACAGTTTGATCGGCTTCTCTTCATAAGTCAGGTCCTCCCGAATCTCCAAGTCCTCGTGGTCAATTACATGGTCGGCATTGAATAGGTACCTCTGCAGCATGGATATGTGGAACACATTATGCACGTTTGCCAGTTGCGGCGGTAGTGCAAGTCTATACGCCACCTGACCAATTCTTTCCAGAATTTCAAATGGCCCTATGAATCTGGGACTTAGTTTTTCTTTGATCCCAAATCTTTGTATTCCCCTTGAAGGTGAGACCTTCAAGAACACATGTTCGCCAACCTGGAATTCCAGCTCTTCCTTCTCTTGTCTGCATAACTCTTCTGTCTGGATTGTGCTATCTTCAGACGTTCCCTGACAATCTGAACCTTCCAGACAGTTGCCTCAATCAAGTCGGGTCCAACCCATTGGTTCTCCCCAACCTCTTCCCAACAAAGGGGTGATCTGCAACTCCTGCCATATAAGGCTTCAAATGGAGCCATTTTGATACTAGCCTGATAGCTGTTGTTATAAGCAACTCCATCAAGTACAACTGATCATCCCATCGACCTTTGAAATCCAGTACCAGAGCACGAAGCATATCCTCCACAATTTGATTGGTCCTTTCAGTTTGTCCATCAGTCTGAGGATGGAAGGCAGTACTAAAGTTTAGTTTAGTACCCATTGCTACTTGTAACCCTTCCAGAAGTGTGAAGTAAATCTAGGGTCCCGATCTGAGATTATGCTAGATGGAACCCCATGCATCTAACTACTTCCTTAACATATAATGCAGCCATACATCCACAGACCATGCTCTTAATCGGCAAGAAATGTGCCGACTTAGTCAATCGATCAACTATTACCCAAATTGCATCCATACCACCTCTAGTCTTGGGCAATCCCATGATAAAGTCCATACCGATACTATCCCACTTCCACTCTGGAATTTCTAGTGGTAGCAGTCCACCAGCTGTACGAAAATGCTCGGCTTTGACTTTCATGCATGTAAACAGTATGCCACATGATCGGCCGCATCCCTCTTCATGTTTGGCCACCAGTACAATCTTTTTAAATCTTGGTACATCTTTGTTGATCCAGGGTGAATCGTGTACTTGGACTGATGAGCTTCATTTAGTAACCTCTTCTTGAGTTCCCCATGATCAGGGACACATGTCCTACCTGGAACAGTAATCTACCTTCCGCAGATAGAGTGAAGTCAGGTCTTTGTTCTAGCTTTTCCCTGATCTGAACTAAGAATGGATCCTCTTCTTGTTTCTCCTTGATTTCAGTCAGTAGGTCGGATTGTATCTGGAGGTTTGAAATCATTTTTGCTTTTCCTTCTTTCCCACGTCTATGTTCAGACTTGCAAATTGCTCCAGTAACTTCCATTCGCCCAACATCAAACTAGCTAGCATAGCTCCTGGTTGTCTACTTAGAGCGTCTGCCACTACATTGGCTTTCCCGGGTGATACTGTATGGAAAAGTTAAAGTCCTTAAGGTATTCTAACCACCTTCTTTGTCTCATGTTCAGCTCCTTCTGTGAGAACAGGTATTTCAAACTCTTGTGGTCAGAAAAGACCTTAAATTGCTCACCATAGATATAATGCCTCCAAATCTTCAAGGCGAATACTACAGCTGCTAACTCAGGTCATGAACCGAGTAGTTCACTTCGTGGATCTTCAACTGTCTGGAAGCATAAGCTATTACCTTCCCTTGTTGCATTAAGACACATCTCAGTCCAGTACCAGAAGCATCTGAATAAATTTCAAATCCTCCATCTTCAGTGGGTAAGGCGAGGACAGGAGCAGTAGTCAGACACTTCTTCAAGTTGTTGAAACTTTCCTCACATTCATGGTCCATACAAACGGATTTTCCTTCCGGGTCAGCTTGGTCAATGGCACTGCAATCTTTGAGAAATCCTTTATAAACCTTCGATAATACCCAGCTAATCCCAGAAAACTCCGGATCTCTATGACGCTTGTCGGTCTTTCCCATTTCAACACAGCCTCAACCTTTGATGGATCAACAGCGATACCATCTTTGGTTACCACATGCCCTAGAAAGGATACCTCCTCAAGCCAGAATTCACATTTACTTAACTTGGCATATAGTTTGTTCTCCCTTAAAATCTGCAATGCAATCCTCAAATGCTCCTCATGCTCTTCCCTTGTCTTGGAATAGATCAATATATCATCGAGATGAATACCACCACAAACTTATCAAGATATGGGCGATAAATGCTATTCATCAACTGCATGAAAACTTCAGGGGCATTTGTTAGTCCAAAAGGCATAACAATAAATTCATAATGCCCATACCTGCTTCGGAAGGTAGTCTTGTGAATGTCTTCTCCTTTGATCCTCAGTTGATGATAACCGGATCGGAGATCTATTTTAGAGAAGTATCTAGCTCCAGATAATTGATCAAACAACTCATCAATTCTCGACAGAGGGTATTTATTCTTGATGGTTAACTGATTCAGTTGTCTGTAATCTATGCATAGCCTCATCGACCCATCTTTTCTTTTGACGAAGAGGACAGGTGCACCCCATGGCGATGTACTTGGTCGGATGAAACCCTTCTCTAACAGTTCCATCAATTGCTCTTTTAGTTCCTTCAGTTCTGCGGGGGACATTCTATATGGTGCTCTAGATACCGGTGCTGCTCCAGGGACCAACTCGATGGTAAAATCGACCTCTCGCTCAGGAGGAATTCCTGGCAATTCTTCGGGGAAAACATCAGCGTATTCGCTGACAACATGGATGTCCTCTACTTTGACTTCCTTCTTTGCAATGACTACAGCAGCAAGAAAGGCCATACAACCTTTCCTCAATATCCGCTTGGCTTGTAATGCAGAAATAATTGACAATCTCCTACGGTTTCTATCCCCGGTGAACACTAGTTTGGGGTACTGGCTAAAAGTTACCCGACTTCTCTTGCAATTGATACTAGCCCCATGTTCAGACATCCAGTCTGCTCCCAGTATCACATCATACCCCGCCATGTCCATACATATTAAATTTGCTGGTAGGTTTTGGGTTTCAATCAACACTTACTAGATGGTATATGGTTTGTAAGATTGGTGCCAGGACCAATCGGGGTTGACACAACTATTCCGGATTCCATTGGGACGGTTTCACAGGTAGGGTATCAACAAATGTTTGAGATATAAAGGAATGCGTAGCTCCCGTATCAAAGAGAACATATGCGGGTCGGGAAAGAATAGTAAGTGTACCTTCCACGATACCTCCTTCTTCAGCAGTTTCTGGTTCCTGGACAGCTTGTAGTCGGCCTTGCCCTTCTGTCCATTCGGACGTTTGTCCTGAGGGGCTTGTTCTTTCAGCATTGGGCAGTCCGAAATCCTATGGTCACGACTTCCACAGCGAAGGCATCTCCCTTGCGCTCTCCAGCATTCTTCAGTCGATGACCAGCCCTGTCACAATGTTTACACCTTTCTCCCGTTGTCACCATTACTTGCTTACCTAACTCCTTCGGCTTTTTATCCGCTGGTTCATTTACCCCGCCACTGGGCCTTTTCTCCCAATAGTCAGCTGATACCTCCCAGCAGAAGACACTTGTTCTCGTTTCACGGATTTTCCCTTAATCCTTCAGCAGTCTCCATGGCATCTTCCAATAGCTGAGCCTTCTTAACCATTTCAGCATAAGTTTGAATGTCCATTGGCGCCAGTTGGGTGATGAACTGGGGCCTCAAGCCATTCAGAAAGCGTTTCGCCTTCATCCTTTCTGTCCCAATTAAGTGAACAGCGTATCGGGACAACCGAGAGAATTGGGCCTCATATTCAGCCACATCGAGTCCTCTCTGCTTCAAAGCCGCAAATTCGGCTGCTTTCCGTTCTTGGACCCTCTCAGAAAAGTACTTGGCGTTGAAACACTCAATGAACTGAGCCCATGTTGGTTGTTGTCCATTTAGGGTTGTTTCTACCGACTCCCACCATGCTCTGGCATCCTTTTCCAATGGAAAGTCGCCAGTAGTACTTTGTTCTGGTCTGTGCATTGCATGACCCTGAATATCCTTTCGATCTCCTTAACCCAGTGTTCAGCAACGTCTGGGTTAGTACTCCCTCAAACCTAGGCGGATCCATGTTCCGGAAATTCCGATGGAGCTCACCGGCTCCACGGTTACCTCCACCTTGGGTGGCTTGTAAGATAGCTTGAGTCAAGTTCTGTATAGTTCGTTGCATGTCCCTAGCCTCGGCACGTTCAGCGGCCATTGAGGTAATAAGTACCTCAAGATAATAATATAAGTCAGTCATCTAAATATATCACATGTGACTTCTATTCCATGGCTCTACCCAAGCTCACATTAGGTACGACAGATTTGACTCGTGTAATCTAGTTTCATTCTATGTTCTTATCCCTTGGACCCTAAAGTTTAAGTCTCTGATACCAACTGTCACGCCCCGATATTTAGCAGCGGAATAAATACCGGCGGACGTGAACGATACAAACAAACGTATCACAGTTGAATAGCGCAGAGTCACAATTGAATGTAATAATACTTTTCAAATCATAATAATATCCTCAAAGTTACTCTTTATTTCATTTCATTCAACTAGATACAACCTTACAGGAAAGAATTAACCAAAGGGTCCATTATTCAAATAACTTCCAGAAAAGTTCACTATTACATAGACTACTCAATTTCTATTTCTAACTGTCATCTATCCTAGGACGGGTGCTCGTCACTCTTGTCCAGTCCCATCCGACTCCACCGGTTCTTCATCACTACCTGGAAAGGGCAGGATGATAGGGGTGAGCGAACTAGCTCAGTAGGATTACATCTCAATAACGTGCGGGCACTAGTATACATGATTAACATTTTAAGTAGGTAGATATGCATATGAATATGATGACAATGTATGCAATACTAACAGATTGAATAGCAGAATAGAACGGATATCGTATCATATCAAAATGTCGAATTGCATATACAATGAACAGATATTTCAAGAATAGAATCATGTCAGAAGAGATTGACCATATTCAAGCAGAGGTCATGTGTTCACAAGAACAAACGTATCATATCATGTCAAGTCAAGCTTATCAAGTCAAACAGAAGGCACATATTCACAATCTTGCATGTCAGGTGTGCTATGCCAAGCACCAAGAGTCCATACTCCCCTCGTTAACAAGTACGTTGGGGAGCTCCTCCCCAGGACCGGACAGGGACCTATTGCACAGGCAATGTATCAAGTTTTGGACCGGAGTCCCACGATGTGCCAAAAACAAATATCATATTATGGCCACAGAGAGTTTCAATGACAAGCTCATAGTAAAAAGGACATGATCATTCATAGAGTCAAGGAATGACAAACAGCTCAAAAGAACAAGGCAGGATAACATCGTATCTTATATTTCATAATTCATTAATGTCTTGACAAGAGGGTGTTTCTAAAGACAGATCATATGTAGAACATGTACTTTCCTAACATGTATGCATATGACAATTAATCAATTGAACACCAGAAAACATGAAACCATGAAACTTATATGCAAATCATAACATTTACACCACTAACATGTCCATACTAATCATGTATTTATCCCCACATCATATCATATTATATCTATCAATTGACAATAAGCAAGATCACAAGATAATCCAATGATCATAAGAACAATCAAAATTACACATTAGAATCATATTCACATCATTACTATTTCCTTTATGGTTTGATTTATTTTAGGTCCATGCATACTATATGACATCATGCACAAGCTAGTAGACATCATGAGATGATTAGACCAAAATTATGCAAATTTCTTGTAAGGTGGTGTCGACACTAGATCAAGTGGTGTCGACACCATGCTCCAAACACAAGACAAAATTAGGCAAAACTGGTCAGGTAGTGTCGACACTAGTTCAGGTGGTGTCGACACAGTGCATCAAAAACAAGGCAAAAAGGTCAAGTCGTGTCGACACGAGATCAAGTAGTGTCGACACTAGAGACAGCTTCCAGAAAACCCCTAACCAATATGGGACAGTGTGTCGACACTAGCACAGGTGGTGTCGACACTAGATCAGCTTCCCAGCACTTTCTGGGTCAAACTGGGGAGTGTGTCGACACGAGATGGGACTGTGTCGACACTAGAGGCTTTCCCAGAACACCATAGGCTGTTTTGGGACAGCAGGTCGACACTAGCTCAGGCTGTGTCGACACGAGTGGCTTTCCCAGAACAAAAACACATGGTCAGGTGTAACCCGATGACATATCTCCTATAGTGAGTCACTCCCATCTTTAAACTCTCTAAAGAATGACATTTAGACAAAACGTTCAAGATAAAAGATGAAGAGGACAACTAGTAGAAGAACTTTTATGTTATAGTTTGACCTAATTCGGTCTCGAATCCCAAGAAAACATATGAGGAACAAAGAGTTAAGTGTAGCCCGAAATCGCAGTATTCTGCAGAAACTCTCTTATCATGCTCCTAACTCTCTAACGAAGGATTTTTGGACAAAACATCCAACATAGAAGATGATATTGATGTCAATTAGAAGAACTTTCATGAAGAAAGTTTAGTCAAATTCAGTCTTGAATAATGTGCATAACAAGAAGAACAGGAAAAAGCCCTAACTGTGCAAGACTTCGGAAAACCGACGAATACACAACGTATACTCCATGAAATTGAGTCAAACCAATGCAAATGATCCTAGACTCAGAGAATTACATATGGTGTTGGTTTTCTTTATCTTGGCCCGAGAACACCTACCTTTAGGAAGATCTAAAACCCGTTGATGTTCTGGATGCAACAGAAGATGCAGGGGATGAAGCTACGGACTCCCAGCCTTTCTCCTGCTCCTCAGAAGTTCTTGCTTGCCACCAAACGACCCAACTTCGTTGTTAAACCTTCCCCAAGAGTTTAGGGACGAGTTCTTATAGTTTTAGGATGTTGTTAAGAGTCCTAACGATACTAGGAAAGGGGCTACGAGCTCTGTTTCCTAGTTTCCAGGAAATCTGGGATTCCCTTACCCAAAAGAGGTAGCAAAGGTTTAGGAAACCTCCTCTTAGAGTTGGGTCCGGTTTTGGCTTACCATACATGACTAATCACCCATCTTTTAACCTAAATTGCCCTTCCTAATTATGCATAATTACCTACACAAATTCTGGGTAATTCCCTTTCCAGTTCATTCATATCCTTGGGCCAAATGTGTTCTATAGGCCCATTCTTGTTGATGGTTCATAATTACATGGTGTTGGAAGTCTCCAATACGATTATTCATTTTTATCCCTCTATATTTCTGAAAATTTTAAATTGCTAAATTTCCCGGGTGTTACATTTGTGTTTACATATACATATACCTGTCGTCGGGACGACCGGCGTGGACAGGGAGGCGGACCCTCGGCCTACGGAGGTGGAAACCCTCCAACTCCATCCTCCACGTACCATATCTCTATTAAGATAAATAAAGATATAACATGTCATCAGCACTCAAATTTGAAGTAGCTATTGAATAACATATAATTAGCAACAACACTCAGTTCTTACAAAATTTTATAATATTATCTATATTCATCATGTAAGGCCCTATATTTTTCTCTCTTATATAGGTGCTTGATTGTGTGAGAAATTGATGCTCATTGTGTGTAATTATATATACATATTAGTTGAGTATTGTTGCACATAGATGTATGAATTGCTACGCATGTTATTCATTTACTTTATGTACGCAGTAGTTTAGGGAATGCATTTTAAATTGTACCTAATTGTGTGGTGCACATAAAGTTTCTGCAGTTTTAAGTTCTGTTCTGGCAGCCAGTAGACGTCAATATGTATGGACGTCAATCCTAAGTCAGCGACCACATCGATGGACACCAACTCAGAATTGGCAGCCCATGATGTTGATGTTAATCTCCCAAATCTGTTGCGTTTGCAGATCTGGAAACGCCCCCGAAATCTTCGCACCCTATTTAGGAAACCGTTCCCCAACGGTAATCTAGTCGACCCCAAACGCGTTCCAAAGCCTAGCCCTAAGACTCAGTTTAGGGCGCTATTGGGTCCTCTTGGCCCTTTGGTCAAAAACCCTAAATTCTGTGCGCGAAACCAGACCTCTGGACCGTGGATTTGGCGATTTCGTGACTTTTTTCGGCGATCTTGCACGACTAGAGGGGAGTCTAAACGTTGGAGAAGGCTTCTCCGACACCGGATTGGGTTCTACATCAACACAGAAACCAGATTTGGAGGAGCTTGGAGGCTCTTTGGCACTGGCCGAGGAGAGCTTCATCGACCCAAATCCCCTTTCATAGATTTTATCAAAGGCAAGTACCCCTTTCACATCATCTATACATGTGTCTAGTAAGTCCCAGACATTTTACGGATTTTTATTCGAGTCCTGGAACCTCAATTTCACCAAGTTTCCTGCGTTCAGTCTATGTTTTGCACAGACAGGAACTTAACGGTGGGATCTCTTGCCGTTAAGATCCTAAATTAGCGGCGCACTATGTTGTCGTTAACTGGGTAAACGGCCATCCCCTTGTCATTGAGTTCTTCAGGCAAGAATAGTGGACTATTTACTCCCTATTACTTAATTTCTGAGATTTTGCACATGAGGATATATGGTAAAAAATTATATGTTATAAAATATCTCTAGTAGAGCATGCTGTGTGATGGTGATAAATTTTGTTCATTGTTATAATTATTAGTAATTTCTGGAACCCTGTCCTAAGCATGTTCTAATTATTGTTGAATGGTTCTGTGAGGAATCAAGATGTCAGAATTTTTTTGTGGTGTTCACATCGATATCAGAGCATGCTGTAAACATTTGATGAATTTATGATGACTGTGTTAATTGTTATATTTTCTGGATCATAATACAGTGAGCATGTACTATTATTTAAAAATTGCAATTAAATTGTACAAAATAACTGAATTTTCCAAAAAAATTTATGTGGAACCAAGACTGTAAAATACATGTTATAAATTGGTTAGTGTAGTTTACCATTGGGAATCGTGCAGAATTGAGTATTTACGAATTGTGTGATAGGACTATTTCAATTTTCATAAACTATGTGTAATTCAGAAAATCGTGAAATCTAGTATGTATGATGCTCAACTTGTATCCTGTAGGTGGTTTAGTTTTCATGCATATTGGATAACAGTAGATACTGATTTCGTTATTTAACCATAAAAAGAGCAATTAAGACATGTTTAACGTAGTTAACCATAGATTCGTTAAATTACAACATGATTCGAACTAAATGATGTTTGTTTAACTCTGTAAACAATAGCACCATGCTAGGTAATATTACAATATGTGGATGTGTGAATATGAAACAAGTGTGTTAAACTGTGCATTAAGTATATGTTTAAAATTGAGAGAATGTGTTAATATGCCAATGGGTGACACTACTACCTTAGAGGACTGTGGAACCATACCATGGTAAAGTCCCCACGGGAAGGTTCATAGTGTGTGATATCCCATGGGCATTGGGATTAAATTCTAGAGGCAGACAAGTACCGCTGGTTAGGGTGGAGAGTGCTTCTCCCGGTTCTGCGCAGTAACTAAGGTCTATCATTGTGTTGCCTAGATGATAGATGTGTGTGTGATGTGACAAGTATGTGTCCTTCTAGAGGTGGTTTGGACTATGTGTCATGGCATATAAAGAAAAAAATGTGATTATGTGTATGAGAAATGTGAAATCTTAAAATGTAGATATGACATGATAGCATGTACTTTCTATTATGAAGTGTTAAATTCATGTAAAACAGCAAGCTAACCATGTTTAGAAATGTATTACGAATGTGAAATTGTGCATAGAATCCATGCTAGGATTTTTCTCTACTTTAAGTGTAAAATTCATGCTTAATTTGATGTTATGTTACAACATACATGTAATAAAATATAAATTTAGATCAAGTGTAAAGAAGATGTAGGAAGCATGTGATAGGTTTAAATCCTTGTAAATTTATCTTAAGTCAAGTACCATGTGTTGGAAAAATGTAGAAATCAAGTTTAGGTTTCCTTTAAAAGTTTATCTAATTCATGCTTTATGTGATAGTTGTACAATATGAAAAATGTGAATATTACATGTGATATATGTATGCTTAGTGTGAATGGATGTACTTGTTGAGTCTTTTGGACTCACTCTTGCTTCGGCATATAGGTGCAGAAATTTCTACTTCATCTAAGGAGATAGTCAGGAGTGACTCGGAGCGGGAGTAGAAGATCTTTGTGGAGTCTCAGTAATTGTACTTTTACTTTTCATAGTATGTAATAAAGGACACTTTGTAAATCAATTATGGACAATGTGGACAATGTATTTTCATTTCTCATGTCACGCCCCGACGCAGAATATCGAAGCGTGAAGACAGTTGCAAGAAAAAGGTATAGAGCGAATACTAGACATCAAACCATTGCACATTGAATAATACTAAAGCAAATCTTTCTCATTAATAACTTTTCAAATGTCTAGTTACAACCACTAATATCAGAGCCATTCTATAGGGCCCAATTACATTGCAACAAAAGGAAATAACTAACTACAACTCTAAGATAACATAATGACTCGAGGGTACTCCTGGCTTCACTCTTGTCATTCCCTTCCTCGTGAGTGTATGTGTCATCCTCGGTCTCACCTGAGAACACAACATCAAAAATGTAGGGTGAGCGATAACTCCCAGTAGGACTTAAATCTCAGGCTCAAGCAGGCTTTAAATAATTAACGTATTTAATGGCAGAGTATCTAAAGATAGCAGGTACAAGAGAGTCAAAATATAGCAAGAGATAGCACAACAGGTAATAGGATAGCACAATAGCACGAGATCGAGTATAGTTTCCAAAAATAGCACAAGTATCAAGTATAGAACGAATAGCAGGATGGCCATAGCACAACTAGCACAAGTATAATAATAGCACGACGAGTATAGCACTTGTTTGTCATTCTAGACATCGAGAGAGTATATCACGTTTTGTGTTTTGATTGTCATATAGATAGTCAAGATAGATAGCACTTGAGTGTAATGCCAAACACTCTGATCATTTAACTCCCATGGGCACTAGCACTTTCGGGCGCACATCCTAGGACCAGATCGGGCCCTTTATATATTGCCAGGCATTGGTTATATTGTATCTTTAGACAATCAGTCAATGGCCAATATAGAGTACCAAGAATAGTTAAGAGCACTAGATGAATAGACAAGATAGTAGAGAGAACGTGAATAGATGAGCGAGTAGAGTATAGATGAGAGCTAAGGGTACATCACGTAAAACAATGAGTAACTGGCGATAGTAATAGTTGCACAACACACGCACGTCGTATTGGCAGTCAGGTGGAATTCACGATCTTCCCTCTAGCCATGTTATGCACAAGTCCAGAGGTCCGACGTGATTCAAGGTAAGAGCAAACTTCTAATAGCCGTTTGGATCATATCGATCCCTAAAGGTGTAATGGGTGTTAGGGTACAACCGGCTCGTCGACCATGTGGGAATCCATGATCAGAAGAGACTTACGGAGGCCTTGTGCAAGGGTTCACTAGTCCGGCGAAAGGAATATCCGACGGAGAGTTCACCACAAGCCAAGTAAAGTGTGTATATAAAAATAGGTGCTCGACGTTCTAAGGGAATTCTAGAACAGTGGAGCGTCGATATCGGTATATAAACAACGCAAGAAATGAATACAAGTCCTTTAAAATAGGGCAATTAATATACTTTATTGCAATAAATTACCATATACATTATGAGATATTTTATGCCAGATTTCAGCCATATATGGATGGTTCATGTGTGTGCATGTGTAAGAGAAATCATAGATAGAAAAGAAGTCGTGAATATGTATTTTAAAGTATTCAATATAGCTCCATTTTAAAACAGGTGTTTTTACTGCATGTATTACTGTTAAAAAGGTGACGTAGGCCAGTAAGGGTCGCGACAGGGTCAGGGCAGATCGCGACAGGGCCTGAAAAGGGTCGCGACAGGGCTGCCAGGACAGAAGGCCAGAACGCGACGTAGGGTACTGTCGCGTTCAGAACGCGACAAGGAAAGCGTCGCGACGGGCTTGAGAATACGACCTATCAGACCGTCGTGTTCTCAGGTCCATGGCCTGAGTCTGACAGAGTTTTGCTCTGTCTTGGATTGCGGTCCAAAAATATCAGATTTTGATACAGGGTCGTTCAAAAAATCATAAATAATTGTATACACGATGAAAAATCATGAAACCAGTGGCAAATGAAACTAGACATGCGAGAGTACTTCCAGTAAATAGGAATTAGAGAGAGAGCATGGTTTGAACATGGTTTGAGCATGAACAATAACGAGCAACATAGAACATGATACAGAGAGCAAATTTGATTTAATTCGAGCAACATACTCAACAAAAATTAGGGCTTTTAGGGGCAAAAGATCCCTAACAACATGAAGTATCTACAGTAAAAATTTTATAGCATGGGATCAAGTGTACATGGAGATATGATTCAAACATGATGACTCAGAGTTATCATGTTTGCAGAACTTCTAAAATCAAGAACAAAAGATTGGCTCGATGAAAAATTATGAAACAAGAGGGCTTTTGTTCCTGGTGATTGGAACTACCTATAGATGGATTTGATTTAATTTTGCTTGTGAGAATGCCTACCTTGACTCGATTTGTCTTCTAGGGTTAAAATCTCCAAGAACGAGGAAGAAGCTCCAATAACTTCTTCTCCCCACGAGATCCTCTCCTCCTTGGCCTCTTCTCCACGTCCAACAACCTTTTTCAACGAGCTAGGGTTGGCCAAGAGAGTTTAAGAGATGTATTTATGCATGTATGGGTTCATATTCCTACTTCTATTCTAATTGCTCTTTAATTACGAGATTTCCTAACTCCAACCTTCCTTTCTTGCTTTCCAACCTCTATTTAGGTTAGGATGGGATCTAAATTCGTGCTAAATCATAAGGGGTAGGCTTAGGAATCCCATTCCAACTCTTATTGCCTCTTTTAATGTTTAAAGAGTCCTTTTCTATTTAGGAGATATTAAGACTCCGAATTTAGGGTGTTTTCTTTTTATTTACTATTTGTAAATTCATATTTTGACCCAATAAGTTCTCGAGGATCCATTAAGCAAAGCCCATTACTCTTTTCCATTTAATGGGTTTTATTTAATGCTCTTTTCATTGAATATCCCTTTAGCTGAGTTTTAAATTTATTATTTAAATTTTTATTTTTGTCAAAAATTCAGGTTGCAGCATCTCAGCTATTAAATGTTTAGTTTTCTTTTCCTCTATATGGACTGTAAATAGAATGTGGATAATGGAATAAGAAATTTCATTTGGCTCTTTCTTTCTGTTGTTATGTGTTATATTTGTGTACATTTCAGTCAATTGATTTTGTTGGGTAAATGTCCTACTGTAGAGGCGTTCATTATACCAATGTGGGTTGGTGTAACCGTACCGATATAAGGAGGGTCGTTACAGAGATTGGTATCAGAGCTACAGGCTGAAATTGTACATAAATATGCATGTACCGTCATCTTCATTATATGCTAAGTCTGTGTAGATTGTCCACATATAAATAGTTAGAAATTAGATAGTCTAGTTCTAATTTGTGATTAAATCATTTTGCAGGGTATGGCTTCACGTGGTAGGCGTGGTGTTCCTGCTCGTGAGGGTGAGCAGAGGAGAGATGAGCCTCGGCGTGAGGATCAGGGTGAGCAGCAGGCCCCAGCACCCCAGGGTCCTGTGCTTCCCCCACTGCCACCAGTGGATTATGGAGTCTTCATGCAGGGTTTAGTGTAGGCCATGCAAACGCAGGCCCACACCCAGGCTGCATTCCAGGCTTAGCTGGAGGCTCAGCAGGCTCAGGTGCCAGTTCCCCAGGCTCAGGACCATGGTGGACCCTCCATCATGGAACGGTTCAAGAGGATGTCGCCACCCTCTTTTAAGGGGGAGAGCGATCCGTTACTTGCTGAGAGCTAGATGAGGGAGATCGAGAAGATCTTCTGGGCTATTAGGTGCGCTGAGGATGACAAAGTCACTTTAGCCACCTATATGCTACAGGAGCGAGCCGACGTGTGGTGGTCCTCGATGCTACGTACTCGGTTCGAGGATGGTGCTGTGGAGGTTGGATGGGATGAGTTCGTGAGGCTCTTCCAAGCCAAGTTTGTTCCGGAGCACATCCAGGACAAGATGGAGTAGGAGTTCCTGTCGTTGACTCAGGGCTCCATGACCGTGTTGGAGTACGAGGCCAGGTTTGTCGAACTATCGAAATATGCCCCTCACATTGTAGCTGATGAGTGCTGGAAGGCGAAGAAGTTCGTGATGGGTCTGAGGCCATCACTAAGGATGAGGTTGGTGGCATTTGATCATCGTAACTTCGATGAGGCTCTTAACGTGGCATATTGGTAGGAGGGAGAGATGGAGCAGTATTTGGAGGAGAAGAAGGCTTCTCAAAAGAGGCATGCGGCTCCTTTCCAGAGGCAGGAGAGGAAGAAGGCGGCCTTCCCATCACCGCAGTGTCCCGTGGCATTGGGAAGTAGTCAGGTATCTTCTAGCTTTCCCTCAGTGTCAAGAAGGAGTGTCCTCATTGTGGGAGGGCACATGGTGGTTCGGAATGTTGGAAGTTGGCAGGGAAGTGTTTGAAGTGCGGGAGCAGTGAGCATAGGATCAAGGATTGTCCCAAGCTTCAGCAGGGAGCACAACGTGGAGCAGCCCCAGCAGTAGCAGCAGTGCCAACGTCAGGACGGCCAGGGAGACCTCGAGCCCCAGCTCGAGTGTTTACATTAGCTCGTGAGGACGCCGAGCAGGCGGAGCATGTTACCGAAGGTACGGTTTTGTTCTTAGGTGTGTATGCTCGGGTTTTGTTTGATACGGGTGCTACTCACTCGTTCATTTCCGAGCGTTTTGCTGGCAGTTAGCCTTAGAGTCAGGACTAGAGTCTGAGGAGTTAGAGGTCCCTTTGTCTGTGCACACACCCGCAGGTACGGTATCGACTAGGAAGTGTATTCCGTCTTTACCGGTGTGCATTGAGGATAGAGTCCTAGAAGGGTGTTTCTTCTTGCTAAAGATGAAGGACTACGATGCTATTCTTGGTCTGGATTGGCTAGAGGAGCACTATGCATTAGTAGATTGTCGTGGGAAGAAGATCATTTCTCGCATTCCTGGTGAGGACGAGTTTTCTCATCCATTACCAAGTAACTTAGCGGGAAAGTTTGTCATCTCTGCCATAAAGGCGATGAGAATGGTGAACAAGGGTTGTGATGCTTTTCTTGCCAGCGTGGTGTTAGTACCCAAGGTTGGTGAGTCACCTACTCTTGTGGAGTTAGATGTGGTGCGGGAGTTTCCAGATGTCTTTCCCGATGACTTATCTAGTTTGCCACCGGCTAGAGAGATAGAGTTCACTCTAGAGTTGCTTCCAAGCACCTCTCCTACCTCGAAGGCACCTTATCGGATGGCACCTGCGGAATTAGCTGAACTAAGAAGGCAGTTGCAAGATTTGTTAGATAAGGTATTCATACGCCCTAGTGTTTCCCCTTGGGGCGCACCTGTCTTATTCGTGAAGAAGAAGGATGGGTCACTTAGGTTATGCATCGATTATAGAAAGCTAAACCAAGTGACGGTGAAGAATAGGTATCCCTTACCTCGGATTGATGATTTGTTTGACCAACTGCAAGATGCATCAGTCTTTTATAAGATTGATTTGCGGTCTGGTTATCATCAGTTGAGGATTAGGAGTGAGGATGTGTCCAAGACGGCTTTTAGAACCCCTTATGGACATTATGAGTTTCTGGTCCTTCCTTTTGGTCTGCCCAACGCCCCTGCAGCGTTCATGGATCTCATGAACAGGGTGTTTAGACCATACCTAGATAGTTTCATCGTAGTTT
The DNA here is from genome assembly GCA_014218235.1 of Colocasia esculenta. Classification (NCBI taxonomy): domain Eukaryota; kingdom Viridiplantae; phylum Streptophyta; class Magnoliopsida; order Alismatales; family Araceae; genus Colocasia; species Colocasia esculenta. The sequence goes on along the minus strand of CM024755.1, from coordinate 140,495,405 downwards.
TTATTGATGACATGTTGGTCTACTCTCCGGATGAGGCCACACATTGTCAACATTTGAGGGTAGTATTAGAGGTTCTCCGTGAGCACAAGTTGTATTCAAAATTCAGCAAGTGCGATTTTTGGTTGCACGAGGTTCATTTCCTTGGGCATGTAATCTCCGGTGCTGGTGTAGCAGTGGATCCAGAAAAGGTCCAGGATGTTATGGATTGGGAGATTCCCAAGACTCCTTCGGAGATTAGGAGTTTTCTTGGTTTGGCGTTTATTATCGGCGATTCATTGAGAGATTTTCATCCATCGTCGCACCATTGACTCAGCTAACCAGGAAGGGAGTAAAGTTTGTCTGGTCTAAGGAGTGTGAGAGTAGTTTTCAATTATTGAAGACTAAGCTCACATCGACTCCTGTGTTAGTTTTACCGAGCGGTGTAGAGGGTTTTGCTATCTACACGGATGCATCTCGGATTGGCCTTGGCTGTGTATTGATGCAGCAAGGAAGGGTAGTAGCGTATGCTTCTCGCCAATTAAAGGAGCATGACCGAAACTATCTGACTCATGATCTTGAGCTTGCAGCAGTGGTTCATGCACTAAAGATCTGGAGACACTATCTATATGGTGTCAGATTTGAGGTGTTCACTGACCACAAGAGCTTAAGGTATCTTTTCGACCTCCAGTATCATCTTGGAAAGGCGAATGTTGTAGCGGATGCCCTAGTAGGAAGAGGTCATCTCTCCAGCAGGATTGGAAGATGTTAGAGGATGCGGCGTGTGCGCTGACTGAGTTAGAGCCAACTTTGTGTCAGGCTTTTATAGCTCAGTTGTCCATTAGGTCTTTGGTGTTGGATGAGGTGATCGAGCAGTAGAAAGCTGACCCTAGACTCCAAGAGTTAGTGGGCAAGGTGGGCATTGCTCATGATGAGGATGGCGTGATTAGATTCCATCACCGTGTCTGTGTTCCAGACATTGTAGATGTCCGTGAGCATGTTTTAGTGGAGGCTCATAGGTCTAGATTCTCTATTCATCCGGGTAACACTAAGATGTACTAGGATTTGAAGAGATCTTTTTAGTGGTCTGGCATGAAGAAGGATGTAGCAGAGTATGTGTCTAGATATCTAGTTTTCCAGTAAGTGAAGGCCGAGAGGCAGCGACCATCTGGTCTTATGCAAAAGATGGAGATCCCAGTATGGAAGTGGGAAGCTGTCACTATGGATTTTGTTACGGGTTTGCCTCGATCTAGATGGGGTAATGACTCGATTTGGGTAGTGGTAGATAGATTCTCGAAGACTGTGCATTTCTTGCCCATGAAGAAGAAGCAGTCAGTAGAGAGTTTAGCTAGATTGTATATTAGTAGCATTATTAGATTGCATGGTATGCCAAAGTCGATCATTTCGGATCGAGATCTGAGATTTACTTCGAGGTTATGGAAGGGTCTTTAGGATGCGTTAGGTTTTGAATTGAAGCTCAGTTCGGCATTTCATCCCCAGACAGATGGACAGTCCGAGAGGACTATCCAAACGCTCGAAGATATGTTGAGGGCGTGCATTCTGGATTGGAAGGATGATTGGGAGCGCCATTTACCTCTAGTGGAGTTCGCATACAACAACAGTTTTCATGCGAGTATTGGTATGGCTCCATTTAAGGCGTTGTATGGTAGGCCTTGTAGATCTCCTTTTTGTTGGGAGGAGACAGGCGATAGGCAGCTGATTGGTCTGGAGTTAGTTCAGGAGACTTCGGATAAAGTCCAGTTGATTAGGAAGAGGCTTGTTGCAGCACAAGATAGACAGAAGAGTTATGCCGACAACAGGAGGAAAGATTTGGAGTTCGAGGTAGGTGAGCATGTCTTTTTAAAGATTTCCCCTACTCGCGGTGTAGTTAGATTTGGCAGGCATAGTAAGCTAAGTCCTAGATTCATTGGCCCGTATGAGATTCTCAGACGATTGGGCAACGTGGCATATGAGCTAACTTTACCCCCAGCGTTAGCTAGCGTCCATCCTGTTTTCCACGTGTCTATGCTCAGAAGGTATGTCAGAGATCCATCTCATGTCATTAGCCACGAGCCAGTGGAGATCCAGCCAGATTTATCTTATGTGGAGCAACCTGTAGCTATTCTTGACCGGAAGGTTCAGCACCTTCGGAACAAGAGTATTGCGTCGGTGAAAGTCTTATGGCGCAACTTCTCGCGAGAGGAGGCTACTTGGGAGCTTGAGGAAGCAATGAAGAAGAAATATCCTCAATTGTTTGAGTAGGTCTAACTTTGGGGATGAAGTTTCTTTAAGGGGGAGAGGGTGTAAGGCCCTAGATTTTCATCTCTTATATAGGTGCTTGATTGTGTGAGAAATTGATGCTCATTGTGTGTAGTTATATATATATATATATATATATATATATATATATATGTATACATATACATATTAGTTGAGTATTGTTGCACATAGATGTATGAATTGCTATGCATGATATTCATTTACTTTATGTACGTAGTAGTTTAGGGTATGCATTTTAAATTGTACCTAATTGTGTGGTGTACATAAAGTTTCTGCAGTTTTAAGTTCTGTTTTGGCGGCCAGTAGACGTCAATATGTATGGACGTCAATCCTATGTCAGCAGCCACATTGATGGACGCCAACTCAGAATTGGCGGCCCGTGATGTTGACGTTAACCTCCCAGATCTGTTACGTTTGCAGATCCGAAAATGCCCCCGAAATCTTCGCACCCTATTTAGGAAACCGTTCCCCAATGGTAACCTAGTCGACCCCAAACACGTTCCAAAGACTAGCCCTATAAAAGACTCAGTTTAGGGCGCTATTGGGTCCTCTTGGCCCTTTGGTCAAAAACCCTAAATTCTGTGTGCGAAACCAGACCTTTGGACCGTGGATTTGGCAATTTGGCAACTTCTTCCGGCAATCTTACACGACTGGAGGGGAGTCTAAACGTTCGAGAAGGCTTCTCCGACACCGGATTGGGTTCTACATCAACACAGAAACCAGATTTGGAGGAGTTTGGAGGCTCTTGGCACTGGCCGAGGAGAGCTTCATCGACCCAAATCCCCTTTCATAGATTTTCTCAAAGGCAAGTACCCCTTTCACATCATCTATACAAGTGTCTAGTAAGTCCCAGGCATTTTACGGATTTTTATTCGAGTCCTGGAACCCCAATTTCACCAAGTTTCCTGCGTTCAGTCTGTGTTTTACACAGACTGGAACTTAACGGCGGGATCTCTTGCCGTTAAGATCCTAAATTGGCGGCGCACTATGTTGTCGTTAACTGGGTAAACGGCCATCCCCTTGCCGTTGAGTTCTTAAGGCAAGAATAGTGGACTATTTACTCCCTATGACTTAATTTCTGGAATTTTGCGCATGAGGATATATGGTAAAAAAATTATATGTTATAAAATATGTCTAGTAGAGCTATGTGATTGTGATAAATTTTGTTCATTGTTATAATTATTAGTAATTTCTGGAACCCTGTCCGAAGCATGTTTTAATTATTGTTGAATGGTTCTGTGAGGAATCAAGATGTCAGAATTTTTCTGTGGTGTTCACATCGATATCAGAGCATGCTGTAAAATTTTGATGAATTTATGATGATTGTGTTAATTGATATATTTTCTGGATCATAATACAGTGAGCATGTACTGTTATTTAAAAATTGCAATTAAATTGTACAAAATAGCTGAAATTTCCAAAAAAATTATGTGGAACCAAGACTGTAAAATACATGTTATAAACTGGTTAGTGTAGTTTACCATTGTGAATCGTGCAGAATTGAGTATTTACGAATTGTGTGATAGGACTATTTCAATTTTCATAAATTATGTGTAATTTAGAAAATCATGAAATCTGGTATGCACGATGCTCAACTTGTAACCTGTCGGTGGTTAAGTTTTCATGCATATTGGATAACAGTAGATACTTATTTCGTTATTTAACCATAAAAAGAGCAATTAAGACATGTTTAACGTAGTTAACCATAGATTCGTTAAATTACAACATGAGTAGAACTAAATGATGTTTGTTTAACTTTGTAAACAGTAGCACCATGCTAGGTAATATTACAATATGTGGATGTGTGAATATGAAACAAGTGTGTTAAACTGTGCATTAAGTACATGTTTAAAATTGAAAGAATGTGTAAATATGCCAATGGCTGACACTACTACCTTAGAGGGCTGTGGAACCGTACCGTGGTAAAGTTCCCATGGGAAGATTCATAGTGTGTAATATCCCATGGGCATTGGGATTAAATCCTGGAGGCGGACAAGTATCGCTGGTTAGGGTGGAGAGTGCTTCTCCCAGTTCTGCGCAGTAACTAAGGTCTATCATTGTGTTACCTAGATGATAGATGTGTGTGTGATGTGACAAGTGTGTGTCCTTCTAGAGGTGGTTTGGACTATGTGTCATGGCATATAAAGAAAAAAATGTGATTATGTGTATGAGAAATGTGAAATCTTTAAATGTAGATATGACATGATATGTCACGTCCCGAGAATTACGCAGCGGATATTTAATGCGGAATAATTCGAGTTGATATTCTGATACATGAACAGTCGGCAAATAAGCCTCTAGCTAGCACACACTAAATGTATGATAATATACATTATCATAGGGCCCAAATATTGAACTCAATTAATCTTTTATTCAAATCTCAACTCATTGTAATTCAAATGGAAACTATTACAGGACTAAGACTCAATAAAACAAAAGTACATGATACCTCACTTCCTACTACAAGAATCTAACACTCGAAATAAACTAACTATAGGTAGACTCATAATTGGAACGCTCTTCACTCGGACGCATTCCCATCCTCGACTTGCTCTTCCTCTTGAACTTCATTGTCACCTAGATGGGGTAAAAGTAGGGAATGAGCAAACTAGCCCAGTAGGATTTATATCTCAATGTGCGAGCAATGATATAAGTGATTAACATTTTAGAACTAGGCAAGTACGATGAATGATATGCAAGTACGAATAAAAACTCGTTAAAACATGATATATAAAACAAGCTAGAGAGAGTGATTACGATAGAACAAGATTGATGAACAAGATGACAAGAGAGAACTAGAAATAGATCACTTTGTACAAGAACGCAAGATATCATGTAAATTGCAATAAATGCAGGATGGCCATATCACGCAAGCAAGCAAGCAAGATTTCACAAGCACGATCAAGTAACACTAATCAGGCACGTAGACACTAATGTACACCAAGAAAAGATCCATCAAGAATGTACACCAGGACACGTGTATGTGGTTATGTATCTAACATTCAACAAGCAAGAAAGTACTCCCAGCGCAGATGCAACGCCAGTAATCATTATACCCCATGGTTAACAGTATATTTATGACTCTCCGTCATTGGGGCTAGACTGGAGCCCTTGGACACACGCCGTGCCCTGTCAGCCATCTCATGAAAATTTTAAATGTAGATACCCACAGTCATTAATAATGGCCAATGAGAGTTTCAATAAGTAAGCAGGTGTAATGTCATGTCCATGATGATGATGGGAACAAGTAATAGGTAATTGAATATGATTTCATGATAACAATGGTCAAGAGATAAATTCGGCAGCATAATGGTACAATTATACTTTTGTTCAATCTTTACATTAATGGCTTTAGTCTAGTTTGTAAGTCACACTCACGAGAACAATAAGAGATAGAAAGTGCACGCTATCTCCAGGGAACTTCAATGGTACAACCAACTCGTCGGCTATGTGGGAATCCATGGTCAGAGGAGATTTACGGAGGCCTTGGTGTAAAGGTCGCTAGTCTACCGATTCGGAATGACCGGTAGAGAGTTTCCAATTTCCCAAGAAAAGGCTGCCTAATAGTGCTAGTGTGTAGTGCGGTACGCGTGTCTCAATTCTCAAACCATCGGTCTCAATCTCGCAGGAAGCACTTGACAATATAACATGGAATAAAACTATGCACTTTAACAAGTCATGGTTTGCAAGATTTTATGATAACCATTATTATTTAAACGTGAAAGAACAGTAGGAAGATTAAATCACAAGTAGCACGAATGGATCATAACATTTAAGGAGCACTTAGAATAGCATTCATGTAATTAAAGCTTTTTAAATGGGTTAATCGCTTTTAAGCCATTAAACAACAATCATGTAATGATCAGACCCAAGACATGCAACTTACACGGTAATTATCACGTTTAAACAGACCTCGGGTATATGCGGTGAAACTTGTAAGAAAACATGGGGTTTCAGGTAAAAATCCCGAGATCGCGACATGGGCATGTAAGGAAGGCGACAGGGTGTCATATTGCGACAGGACAAGGGCCGCGAAGGGATAGCTAGAAGGCGACAGGGGGGTTGTGAAGAATGCGACTGGGCTATCAGATTCAGGCAGCATGATCGCGACAAAGGTCTTGTCGCAATCAGGTCACGACATGTCGGGCTGTCGCGACGAGGCCTCGGAAGGCGACGCATCGAGCCTTCACGTTCACAGGATCTGCGCCAGAACCTGCCAGAGCAAGGACAGGTTCTTGGATTGCGGTCCAGAACTGCCATGTATTGACACAAGGTGCTTTCGAAATAGAGAATAAATTGTACAGTGCATGAAAAATAACAAAACCAGTTTTAAAACAACCTAGACATACAAGGGTACTTCCATTAAATCGGAATTGAACAATAAAGATGGTTTCGATAGGCTTTGATCACAGAGAACACAAGGTCAGACCAAGGGTAACATGAAGACGTAGTTTTTATGCAGCAACCCTATTACCACGCTTATACTCTCTAACTAAAGAGATTTAGACAAAATGTTCAACATGAAACCTGATGAGAACATTAGTAGAATAACTTTCATGTTATGATCTTTCTCTAATTTGGTCTTGAAACACGTGCAACATATTAAGAACGGGGAAAGCTCTAACAGTGCGCGACTTTGGAAAAACGCTTATAAATCAAGATCTACTAAATGGAATTCGATGAAACTAGTGGGAAATGAAAGTTAACTTGATGCTCTACACATTGGTATAGGATATGTTAAGGTTTGGCCCGAAAAACCTACCTTTTGGGTTGAAGAAGTCCCGTTATTCCAGAAAACCTGTGTTCAGACCACTTGGAGGAAAATGCTTACTACTCCGTGTATACTGCATGGAATTTGGGCATTCCACTTGGGTAGAACGTAGACTTGACCCTCTTTCCATGGGTATAGGCCTTGCAAGGTTTGGTTTAGGTTTGACTCACCTTTGGTCGACTTCAAGAGAGTGGTTTGTGCAGGTCGCAGCAGACGAGAAGGGGAAGAAGAACGGCTTCTTGTGGTCGTTCCACAGCTCCTCAGCCACCAAGAGCTCCTCCACACGACCCTAGCAAGTTCTAAATTCATTCCTAGGGTTTGGGTGAAGAGTATTTAAGTAACCATGGTGTTTAGGAGTCCTATTATAAATAGGAAAAGAGGATTTCGGGATTGGCATGTTTGGATTCCTATTTTTGATTATTTCCTCCTCCCTTTGAGTGTGTGAGGCATTAGGAAACCTCCCCTCATAGTTAGGCACGAATTTGGGTTGCCATGAATACATGATTGCATCCCAATTCAACTCTAATTGCCTCTTTTTAATTTCAGCTTATTTATGGTTACGAATTTCTATGTATTTTCTAGCTTTATTTGATTTTTGGGTCATAAGTGGTCCATTGGCCCAATTATGATAATGGGTCATCAATATATAATGTTGGAAGTCTCCCCAACACTTTTATTTAATTTTTGATTGCGTCGTATTTCCGTGTTAACGGTTTTTCGACTTGTTTCCTTATTTAGATAATCGGTCACAATAACTCTTAAACCTAGTCCAAATGATTTTTATTGACCCAAATTTCTTGATGGGTCATTAGAAGATATTATTTGAAGCCCATATATGATTTTTATTTAATTTCTGACTCATCCAAGTACGTGTGATAATGCTTTTCCGACTTATTCATAAATTACGATAATAAGTCGTAAACACTTTAAACTTGGCTAATCTGATTTTTCTTGGCACAAATTTCTTTGTGGAACATTTAGTAAGAATGTTTAGGGTTGATCTATAATTTTTACGGAATTGTTCGATGTGTTTTAGAACATACGATAATGATACGTATGTTTTAAATACTCCGATATTATGGAAATTATTTATTTCCATTTATTTGAGTTTTTATGTAGTTAAAATTTTCGGGGTGCTACATGATAGCATGTACTTTCTATTATGAAGTGTTAAATTCATGTAAAACAGCAAGCTAACCATGTTTAGAAATGTATTACGAATGTGAAATTGTGCATAGAATCCATGCTAGGATTTTTCTCTACTTTAAGTGTAAAATTCATGCTTAATTCGATGTTATGTTACAACATACATGTAATAAAATATAAATTTAGATCAACTTTAAAGAAGATGTAGGAAGCATGTGATAGGTTTAAATCCTTGTAAATTTATCTTAAGTCAAGTACCATGTGTTGGAAAAATGTAGAAATCATGTTTAGGTTTCCTTTAAAAGTTTATCTAATTCATGCTTTATGTGATAGTTGTATAATATGAAAAATGTGAATATTACATGTGATGTATGTATGCTTAGTGTGAATGGATGTACTTGTTGAGTCTTTTGGACTCACTCTTGCTTCGGCGTACAGGTGCAGAGATTTCTACTTCATCTGAGGAGATAGTCAGGAGTGACTCAGAGCGGGAGTAGGAGATCTTTGTGGAGTCTCAGTAATTGTACTTTTACTTTTCATAGCATGTAATAAAGGACACTTTGTAAATCAATTATGGACAATGTGGACAATGTATTTTCATTTCACAGCTATTAAATGTTTAGTTTTCTTTTCCTCTATATAGACTGTGAATAGAATGTGGATGATGGAATAAGAAATTTCATTTGGCTCTTTCTTTCCGTTGTTATGTGTTATATTTGTGTACATTTCAATCTATTGATTGTGTTGGGTATATGTCCCACTGTAGTGACGTTCATTATACCGATGTGGGTTGGTGTAACCGTACCGGTATAAGGAGGGTTGTTACACATCATCAGATGCTGATGATATGTTTAATTCAGCGTCATCTTCATCATCCTCCTCGAATTCGTCATGATCATCAGGGGACTCTTCCTCCTCATCAGACTCCACCTCTCGCTCAAGGGGATTTGGGTCAACTTCTTCTTGTTCGTTATCCTTATATAAGTAAATTGGTTCATTTATATCATCAACACTGAACTGCGTAGAAGCTGCCAACTCTCATGCATCACTTCGATCTGATTAGAAAAAATTGTCATTAACACCTTCGAGCTCATCATCAGTCGGGACAAGCTCATACTTAGGGAATAGCCTTGATTTCACTCTACATGCAGCCCACCAATCTCTCAATTTGAGGGACAAATAATTTGAATAATAAACTTGTGGGCTTGTGCCGCCAGAATGAATGGCTCATACGTACTCAACTTGGACTTATGCTTGACATCGACAATCTCATATGTTGTGTCATTACGAATAAAGGTCGGATCAAACAAATGACACTTGAAGAGAAATACATTGTTGCCTTGTCCCAAAAATTGCAGTTCAATGACTTCTTTGAGAATGCCATAATAGTCTATTTCATTTTCATTGTAGGCACTTCCCTTCACACATACGTCGTTGTTCATCGTAGACTTATTCCATCCATAATCTCTCGTGTGAAATCGGTATCCATTCACAATGTAGCCTAGATAGACATGTACCATCTTCGAGGGCCCATAACTGATCTCTTGTACTCTTGAATCAGTTATAAAACCTTGTTCAACCTATTATTAAAAAAAGGGACAGACAATGACAAATTACAACAACTAATTATGCATAAGAGCATAACACTTATGCTTCAAAATATTTAGACACTTACTCGAGATCTTAACCAAGTAGGAAAAGACTTCTCCCGTTCCTTTTCAACCTACATGTCAGTCAGACGTGGATTCCGTTGCAGTATGACTGAGTCAAACTCTCTGCAATGTAAATGTCACACAACCTCTAAGTTCTGCAGTATTGCTCGCAAATGATGTACATCATTAGTGTTGAGAGCTTACTCAATGTACGGGTCTAGTTCTACACAGTTCATGAATATGTAGATCTCTGCAGCTACCAACTCTCTGTGTTCGAGTGCGTGAGTAGAAGAATATCCGAACGCTCGTCTGGGACACTTGAATACAGAGAGTCGGTCAGACACATTAGAATCTCCACCATCATCATTACTTTGAGGTGGAGTGTGTCGGGTTCGTATTTCCATGTCAAAGTACATTGAACAAAAGTTCGATATCTCTTCAATAAGGTACGTCTGGGTAATGGAGCCCTCAACTTGTGCTTTGTTGCGGACTTTCATCTTAAGATCGTGCATGCACCTACGACAATAATTCAAATAAATACATATGAAAGATAAAATATCATCGTAATGTGAATAAATTGAGACATAAGAATATACCTCTCAAACGGATACATCCATCGAAATTGTATTGGTCCTCCGACTCTAGCCTCATATGGCAAATGGATGATCAGGTGCTCCATTGAATCAAAGAATGCTGGAGGAAATATCTTCTCTAATTTGCAGACTGTTTGTATTATATTTTGCTCCATTTTTGCAAGTCATGAAGTCTGAGTTCTGATGCAGATAAAATCCTGAAGAATTGACTCAGCTCAGTCATTGCTCCCCATATTGCTTCGGCAACAACTCACGAAAAGCAAATGGATATCAGTCTTTGCATGAAAACATGGTAGTCATGACTCTTCATTTTGTATAGTTTCCCCTCGTTGACATTACACAACGGGCAATATTCGAGACATATCCATCTGGAAATCTCAATTGCTTTAACCATTGCAACACTTCCTTAATATGTCTAGCCCCAAGCACATATGAAGCTTTAGATTGCACCACTTTTCCACTAACATGTTGCAACTCTAGTCTGGACGTCTGCAAGTACTTTCAAATCCATTCGTGCCTTGACGTTATCCTTCGTTTTACCTTTGACGTCCATAATTGTGTTGAACACATTATCAAAAACATTCTTCTTTATATGCATGACGCCTAGGTTATGTCGTATCAAAAGTGTTGACCAATAAGGCAATTCCCAAAAGATGCTTTGCTTTACCCAATTGTGATCCTTTCCAAAGCCGGGGATTTGTCGGGTACTACCAGCCAGTTGTGATATATTCGGTAAGTTTTGGACCCGCCTCGCCATGTTTCCACCAGACACCCATTCCATATCTACCTCATCGATCACAATTGTATTTTTCATAAAAGAATCCTTTTGCTTTCGGAAAGGATGGTCACTCGGTAGAAATCGACGATGACAATCAAACCAACATGATTTTCCCCCATATTTCAACATGAATGATTTAGAATCCTCCATGTAATAAGGACATGCCAACCTCCCATGTGTGCTCCAGCCAGATAACATGTTGTATGCTGGAAAGTCACTTATTGTTCACATTAATGCAGCCTTCAAATTGAAATTCTGTTTTCTGGATGCATCATAAGAGAGAACCCATCTGACCATAACAATTTCAGCTCATCAATCAACGGTCTGAGATATATGTCTATATTTTTTCCAGGACTTTTTGGACCTGGAATCAGCAATGAAAGGAACAGATTCTCATGCTTCATGCACATGCCTGGCGGAAGGTGTATGGTGTTAGGAATACTGGCCAAATGAGTAAGATGCCACCGAGCCTCCGAATGGATTGAAACCGTCTGTGCATAAACCCAGCCCACGTTGCATGGATCCCTTGAGAAGTAAGGATGAGTACGCTAAAATGAGCCCAAGCTTCACAATCGCCAGGATGACTGATTTCACCATCATCACGATGGACTCTTTCTACATGCCAAGTCATATGTCCAGCTGTCTTCGGGGACATGAACAACCGCTGCAATCTGGGTGTGATCGGAAAGTACCGCAATGAATTATATGGAACATCCTTCTGCTTTGACTTGTCTTGTAGCACCCCGGAAATTTTAATTACATAAAAATTCAGATAAATGGAAATAAATAATTTCCATAATATCGGAGTATTTAAAACATACGTACCATTATCGTGTGTGCTAAAACACATCGGAAAATTCCGTAAAAATTATAAATCAACCCTAAATATTACTACTAAATGTTTCACAAATAAATTTGTGCCAAGAAAAATCAGATTAGCCAAGTTTAAGTGTTTCACGACTTATTATCGTAATTCATGAATAAGTCGTAAAACCATTATCACACGTACTCGGATGAGTCAGAAAATTAAATAAAAATCATACCATGGACTTCAAATAATATCCTCTAATGACCCATCAAGAATTTGATTCAATAAAATTATTTGGGCTAGGTTCAAGAGTTATTGCGACCGATTATCTAAATAAGGAAACAAGTCGGAAAACCGTTAACATGAAAACGACGCAATCAAAAATTTAATAAAAAAGTGTGGAGAGACTTCCAACATTATATTTGATGACCATTATCGTAATTGGCCAATGGACCACATATGACCCAAAAATCAAATAAAGCTAGAAAATATAGAAATTCGTAACCATAAATAAGCTGAAATTAAAAAGAGGCAATTAGAGTTGGATTGGGATGCAATCATGCATTCATGGCAACCCAAATTCGTGCCTAACTACTATGAGGGGAGGTTTCCTAAGGCCTCACACACTCAAAGGGTGGAGGAAATCATCAAAAATAGGAAACCAAACATGCCCATCCCGAAACCCTCCTTTCCTAGTTATAATAGGACTCCTAAACACCATGGTTACTTAAATACTCTTCACCCAAACCCTAGGATCGAATTTAGAACTTGCTAGGGTCATGTGGAGGAGCTCTTGGTGCTGAGGAGCTGTGGAACGACCACAAGAAGCTGTTCTTCTTCCCCTTCTCATCTGCTGCGACATGCACAAACCACTCTCTTGAAGTCGACCAAAGGTGAGTCAAACCTAAACCAAACCTTGCAAGGCCTATACCCCTGGAAATAGGGTCAGGTCTACGTTCTAACCCAAGTGGAATGCCCAAATTCCATGCAGTATACACAGAGTAGTAAGCGTTTTCCTACAAGTGGTCTGAAACACTGGTTTTCTGGAATAACGAGACTTCTTCAACCCAAAAGGTAGGTTTTCTCGGGTCAAACCTTAACATATCCTATACCAATGTGTATAGCATCAAGTTAACTTTCATTTCCCACTGGTTTCATCGAATTCCATTTAGTAGATCTTGATTTATAAGCGTTTTGCCAAAGTCGCGCACTGTTAGAGCTTTCCCCGTTCTTAATATGTTGCACGTGTTTCAAGACCGAATTAGAGAAAGCTCATAACATGAAAGTTATTCTACTAGATGTTCTCATCAGGTTTCATGTTGAACGTTTTGTCTAAATCTCTTTAGTTAGAGAGTAATAAGCGTTGTAATAGGGTTGCTGCATAAAAACTACGTCTTCAGGTTACCCTTGGTCTGACCTTGTGTTCTCCGTGATCAAAGCCTATCGAAACCATCTTTATTGTTCAATTTTGATTTACTGGAAGTACCCTTGTATGTCTAGGTTGTTTTAAAACTGGTTTCGTTATTTTTCATACACTGTACAATTTATTCTCTATTTCGGAAGCACCTTGTGTCAATACATGGCAGTCCTGGACCGCAATCCAAGAACATGTCCTTGCTCTGGCAGGATCTGGCGCAGACCCTGTGAACGCGACGGCTCGATATGTCGCTTTCAGAGGGCTTGTTGCGACAGCCCTGTTGTCGCCTTCTGAAATGCACATGTACTATGTCACTATATGCTGCCTGATCTGACAGACATGTCGCCTTCTTCACAACCCCTGTCGCCTTCTAGCCATCTCTTCGCGGCCCTTCTCCTGTCGCAATCTGACGCCCTGTCGCCTTCCTTAAGGATATGTCGCGATCTCAGAACTTTACCTGAAACCACGTGGTTCATGCATAGTTTTCCGCAATATACCCAAGATCTGTTTAAATGATATTTACTGTGTAAGTTGCATGTCTTGGGTTTGATCATTACATAATTGTTATTTAATGACTTAAAAAGTGTTAAACCTTTAAAGCTTTATTACATGAATTTTATTCTAAGTGCTCCTTAAGTTATGATCCATTCACGTTTCTTGTGATTAATCTCCTACTGTTCTACCATTTTAAATGATAATGGTTATCATAAAATCTTGCAAACCATGACTTGTTAAAGTGCATAGTTTTATTCCATGTTATATTGTCAAGTGCTTCCTGGAGTTTGAGACCGATGGTTTGTGAATTGAGACACGCGTACCGCACTACACACTAGCACTATTAGGCAGCTTTCTTGGGAAATTGGAAACTCTCTACCGGTCATTCCGAATCGGTAAACTAGCGACCTTTTCCACCAAGGCCTCCGTAAATCTCCTCTGACCATGGATTCCCACATGGCCGACGAGTTGGTTGTTACCATTAAGTTCCTTGGAGTAGCGGGCACTTCCTTCTCTTCTTGTTCTCGTGAGTGAGACTTACAAACTGGCTAAGCCATTAATGTAAAGATTGAACGAAGTATAAATCGTACCGTTGTGCTGCCGAATTTATCTCTTGACCATTGTACTCGTGAAATCATGTTCATTACTTATTACTACTTCTTCCCCTCATCATCATGAACATGACATTACACCTGCTTACTTATTGAAACTCTCATTGGCCATTATTAAGACTGTGGGTATCTACATTTAAAATTTTCATAAGATGGCTGACAGGGCACGGCGTGTGTCCAAGGGCTCCAGTCTAGCCCCATGACGGAGAGTCATAAATATACTGTTAACCATGGGGTAATAATGATTACTAGCGTTGCATCTGCGTGGGAGTACTTTCTTGCTTGTTGAATGTTAGATACTAACTACATACACGTGTCCTGGTGTACATTCTTGAGGGATCTTTTCTTGGTGTACATTGGTGTCTACGTGCCTGATTAGTGTTACTTGATCGTGCTTGTGAAATCTTGCTTGCTTGCTTGCGTGATATGGCCATCCTGCATTTAATGCCAATTATGATATTTTGCATTCTTGACATCAATTGAAATCTTGCTTGCTTGTGCAAAGTGATCATTGCTATTTTCCTATCTCGTCACTAATCTTGTTCTATCGTAATCACTCTCTCTAGCTTGTTTTATATATCATTTTTTAACGAGTTTTATTCGTACTTGCATATCATTCATCGTACTTGCCTAGTTCTAAAATGTTAATCACTTATATCATTCATGGCCCGCACATGAGAATATAAATCCTAACTGGCTAAGTTTGCTCATTCCTACTTTTACCCCATCTAGGTGACAATGAAGTTCAAGAGGAAGAGCAAGTCGAGGATGGAAATGCGTCGAGTGATGAGCATTCCAACTATGAGTCTAGTTATAGTAATTTGGTTTGAGAGTTAGAACAGTAGTAGGAAGTAAGAAGTATTATGTACTTTCCTTTCATTGAGTCTTAGTCATTGTAATAGTTTCTATTTGAAATACAATGATTTGAGATTTGAATACAATTATATTGAGTTCAACTATGGGCCCTATTATGATGTTGTGTTGATACACATTTAGTGCGTGCTAGCTAGAGGCTTTTTTCCGACTGTCCACGTCTCGAAATATCGACTCTAATTAATTACTACTATCCGCTGCGTAATTCCTCGGAACGTGACATGTCTCCTTTCTTAGGCTTGAATCTATCATGCTTACAAATACAACATGATGTCTTCTGCATCCTCTTTGTAGCACAGCATACATTGATTCGGACATGCATCATTTTCATAAAACCAAGCCCCAGATCATTCACCATCTTCTTCACACGGTAAAAATCTTCAGGCAACCTCTCTGATTGAGGAGCATACTCTTGACGAGTAAGAGAAGGATCAAAACAACTCTCGCTCATATGAAATTCAGACTTCAAATTCAGTAGCTACGACACTGCAGACAACCGTGTAGCTTCTCACAACCATCCCATAATGCTCATCAGCATCTCGAAGTAACTGATAAAATCTCTAACTATATCATCGGCACTTCTTCATTGTTTGGTCACATGAATATTGAACTTCGGACCAGCAGCATCGACAACCATGTCTACGTACGTACTTGTGGAGGCAAAGTTGGCTGGTTCAGACGACTAAATATTCAACTCACCATGAGACGACCATACCTCAACTGGACAACAAATCCTCTCGTATACAAATGATGTTGCACATCCCATGTCGATATCCACTTTCTTTCTTACAAGCCGAACACAGACTCGGATATTACCCATCAGATCACTGCTACTGATAAATTACTTAATGCAAACTAAATGAACTATCAACTCTGTCTTTAACTCCTTTGTCACAACTCCATTAACTATTCCACGGTACATCCATGACCGATTCTCATAAGACATTTTTCCTACATAGATTAAATGTCATGTCACGATTAAAATCCAACACACCTCACATCGTTCGAGTAAGTCAAAATGAATAGGTAGGACATATTATTTAGATTATCACTTTTACCCATCTGTGAATATTGATCGCACTCAGATGACCATTTACTATGTGTTTGTATTATTGCTGCAAATTTTCAGCAGCATCTCCCCACACCTCTCCGATATACCAAAAATATTTTGATTAAGATATTTTCTTAAACACTTATTAATAAGTGGTTAAAAATATTCTAAATCAATAAAGGTATATCAATAGGAGTGAGTAGAAGCACCCGAATTTTTCAACAAATAATCAAACACATAGTAAATGACCACCTAACTGCGATCAAACTTTACAGACTGTCCAAACGGGACAATTCAAAACTTTGAGTAGATATACACGTTCTCCTCATTGAAAATAAGACTCGTGGCACATCAATCCCAAGTCTTGAATGGAAAGGCTCATTAACACGGGCTTAACCGCTCTCGTGAGGTGTGTGCATGATAAATTGCTATAAATGCATAGATGAAATTTAAAACCCACATAAATATGAAAGTAATATGAAAATAAAATATTACATGTGAAAGGTGCAATATTAAACCAAATTCACACATACATGTAAAGAATTACATCATGTAAGACTACACTACTAATCAAGAAAAAAGAATTACAAGTGAAGTATGATTTATGGCCGACATAAAAACTAACTTAAGAGTAGGTATATGTCCTAATCTCAAAATTATCCATATCTAGAGCTTTATCCCACATATATGTTATCACGTCCCGAGAATTACGCAGCGGATATTATTTCGAAGAATTCGAGTCGATATTTCGAGACGTGAACAGTCGGCAAATAAGCCCTAGCTAGCACGCACTAAATGTATAACAACATACATCATCATAGGGCCCAATATTGAACTCAACTAATCTTTTATTCAAATCTCACTCATTGTGTTCCAATGAAAACTATTACAGGACTAAGACTCAATAAAAAGGAAATTACATTTATTTCCTCACTTCCTACTACATGAGTCTAACACTCAAAGCAAACTACTATAACTAGACTCATAATTGGAACGCTCTTCACTCGGACGCATTCCCATCCTCGACTTGCTCTTCCTCTTGAACTTCATAGTCACCTAGATTGGGGTAAATGTAGGGGATGAGCAAACTAGCCCAGTAGGATTTATATCTCAATGTGCGGGCAATGATATAAGTTATTAGCAATTTAGATCTAGGTAAGCATGATGAATGTCATGATATGCATGTACGAATAAAACTCATTAAAACATGATACATGAACAAGCTAGAGAGAGAGTGATTGTGATAGAGGAAGAATATAACAAGCAATATATTGTCAAGAGTGAGGTTTGTAACAAGCACGCAAGATATCATGTAAATTGCAATAAATACAGGATGGCCATATCACACAAGCAAGCAAGCAAGAATGTACGAGCACAATCAAGTAACACTAATCAAGCACGTAGACACTAATGTACACCAAGAAAAGATCCATCAAGAATGTACACCAGGACACGTGTATGTGGTTATTATCTATCATTCAACAAGAAAGCAAGACTCCCAACGCAGATGCAACGCCATAATCATTATACCCCATGGTTAACAGTATATTTATGGCTCTCCATCATTGGGGCTAGACTGGAGACCTGGACACTCGTCGTGCCCGTCAGCATCTCATATAATTTTTAAATGTAGATACCCACATCATTATAATGGCCAATGAGAGTTTCAAGAGGTAAGTATATGTAAGGTCATGTTCATGATGATGATGAGAACAAGTAATAAGGAAATTGAACATGATTTCATAATAACAATGGTCAAGAGATAATTTTGGCAGCATAACGGTATGATTTATACTTTAGTTCAATCTTTACATTAATGCTTTAGTCTAGATTGTAAATCACACTCACGAGAACAGGAGGAGAGAAGGAAGTGCACGCTATCTCCAATGAACTTCAATGGTACAACCACCTCGTCGGACATGTGGGAATCCATGGTCAAGGAGATTTACGGAGGCCTTGGAGAAAAGGTCACTAGTCTACCGATTCGGATGACCGGTATAGAGCTTCCAAATTTCCAAGAAAGGCTGCCTAATAGTGCAAGTGTGTAGTGATGTATGCATCTCAATCCACAATCCATCGGTTTCAAACTCGCAAAAACACCTAACATGAAGGCATGACATGAAACTATGCACTTTAACAAATCATGGTTTGCAAGATTTTAAGATACAAATTGTCCATTTTAACATGGTAGAATAATAGGAAGATTAATCACAAGTTGCATGAATGGATCATAATATTTAGGAGCAATTAGAATAGCATTCATGTAATTAAAACTTTTAAATGGTTAACCACTTTTAAGCCATTAAAATAACATCATGCAATGATCAGACATAAAACATGTGAATTACACACAAAATATCATATTAATCAGACCTCAGGTATAGCGGTTAGATTTGCAAAATATAGGTGGGGTTTCATGCAAAATTCTGATATCGCGATGCACCCCAATAAGGGTCGCGATGGGGTCGGGACAAAACGCGACAAGGGGATGTGAAGAACGCGACAAGGCAATCAGAACAGGAAGAGAGATAGCGACGGGGCGCTCGTCGCGTTCAGAACATGATGATTGTGCTGTCGTGACAAGACCTCAGAATGCAGCCTATCGGGCCGTTGTGTTCACAGGGTCTGCGCCTGAATCCGACAGAGAAAAGACATGTTCTTGGATTGCGGTCTAGAACTGCCTTATATTGACACAGGGTGCTTCAAAAATAGAGAACAAATTATACAATGCATGAAAAATAACGAAACCAGTTTTAAACCAACCTAGACATGCAAGGGTGCTTCCAGTAAATCGAAATTAGAAAACAAGGATGGTTTCGATAGGCTTCAATCAAGTCCATTATGAGGTATAGAAGACTATGAACAGTTAAATGCAAGATTTACTTTACAAGGTATGATGTCGAAACAATTAGGGCTTTTAGGGCAAACATCTCATCATGAAAGTTGTAGGGAACATGAAATAGATGTCGACTATGATTTTTAAATAATTTTAAATGACCTAGAGATGTATGATAAATCAACACAACGTAAAAACCAAGTGCAACCTGAAAACATAGTATCATGCAGTGACCCTCATACCATGCTTATAACTCTTTAACTAATGACATTTAGACAAAACATTCAACATAAAACATGACTAGGACAACTAGTAGAAAAACATTCGTGTTGTGGGTTTGCTCTAATTCGTCTTGAATCGCATGCAACATATAAAGAACGGGAAAAGCCCTAACAATGCGTGACTTGGGGAAAACGCTTATAATTCAAAATATACTCATTGAAATTCGATGAAACTAGTGGGAAACGAAAGGCAACTTGATGCTCTACACATTGGTATAGGATATGTTAAGGTTTGGCCTAGAACACCTACCTTCTGGGTTGAAGAAGTCCCATTTTTCTAGAAAACCCATGTTCAGACCACTTGGAGGAAAACGCTTAATACTCCGTGTATACTGCATGGAATTTGTGCATTCCACTTGGGTTAGAACGTAGACTTGACCCTCTTTCATGGGGTATAGGCCTTTCAAGGTTTGGTTATGGTTTGACTCACCTTTGGTCGACTTCAAGTGGACGGTTTGTGCAAGTCACAGCAGACAAGAAGGAGAAGAAGAATAGCTTGGTGTGGGCGATCTCCTGCTCCCCAGCCGCCAAGAACTCCTCCACACGACCCCAACAAGATGTAAACTCATCCCAAGGGTTTGGGAGAGTATTTAAGCATCCATGGGTTTAGGAGTCCTATTGTGACAAGGAAAGGAGAGTTGTGGTTTTGGCTTATTAGTTTCTAATTTGATGATTTCTTCCTCCATTAGAGTGTGTGAGGCTTTAGGAAACCTCCCACCATAGTTAAGCACGAATTTGGGTTGCCAAGAAAGTATGTTCTTTCCAATTCAACTCTAATTGCCTCTTTCTAATTTCAGCCTATTTATGGTTACGAAATTCCATGTATTTCTAGCTTCATTTGATTTTTGGGCCATATGTGGTCCATTGGCTCAATTATGATATTGGGTCATTAATATATAATGTTGGAAGTCTCTCCAACATTTTTATTTAATTTTTGGTTGCGTCGTATTTCCGTGTTAACGGTTTCCGGCTTGTTTAATTTGGATAATCCATCACAATAACTCTTAAACCAAGCCAAAATGATTTTTATTGACCCAAATTCCTTGATGGGTCATTAGAGGATATTATTTGAAGTCCGTATATGATTTTTATTTAATTTTCTAACTTATCCGAGTACGTGTGATAATGATTTTTTGACTTATTCATGAATTACGATAATAAGTCGCAAAACACTTTAAACTTGACTAATCCGATTTTTCTTGGCACAAATTCTTTTTGTGAAACATTTAGTAATAATGTTGGGGTTTGATTTATAATTTTTATAGAATTTTTCGATGTGTTTTAGCACATACGATAATGAAACGTATGTTTTAAATACTTTGATATTATGAAAATTATTTATTTCCATTTATTTGAATTTTTATGTAATTAAAATTTTGGGGTGCTACATATGTCATCATCATCATAGAGTTTTATCCCATTATTCGAGGTCGGCTATATAAATCTTATTTCGTCAAAAAAAATTATCAAACACTATATTCGTATTTAAATTCAAGACAATATAAACCAACTCTCCTCTTCAATGGAACACATTTAGGTCCATTGGATCGATGAGGCCCATTCAGATTTCTCATGAAGAAAGGGACAGCTCCAACAACCTATGAAGGTTTCTAATTGGCATTGTCATCAAATTTCATAGGGGACCTCCCAAGTTGAGTCCATATAGACTACTTTTTACGATAGTAAGATCTGTTATCGAGGTCTCCTTTGGACATGGGGATGTGTTCTCCTACGACTGGTCAATCACGTTAATCTATTATATTAGCCAATAAGAGTTAAACTCTTAATATTATCCTTAAAAAAAATCATATATTTTTTTTATGAATTTATTGTAAGTGAGAATTTCATATTTTGGATGAAACCCTCCCCCAATTCTCTCTGGTCTTTTGCACATGGTTTTATGTTGGAGTCATGATTTGTTCGAAACAGTGATTGAATCAGACTCTCTATATATCGATACAACCAAAATTTAGTGTATTTGAGTTTTACATTTTATATTTATATTTTTTACTTTTTATTAGATAGCTATTGTACTTTTTTCTCATTAGCCAATAAAAAAGTAAAAATATAAGTGTAAAGTATAAAATTCAAGTACACTAAACTTTTCTTTAACAATACATTCGAAACATATATCAATCAATTCGTTCTGATACTCTGATTTGTGTCTAAATTTTAATAATAAAAATTTTAAAATGAGTTAAAGTAGTTTCTCAGGCCCATCGTGTCTAAGATCGCAATATCCCAATTCCAATATATTAAAGCCTCCCTATCTATGAAACCTTTCAAAAGTCGAAGATTCGAGTTCCACACTATTGCCATTAGTTTTGATTGGATCATATTGCCGAAAAATAATGTTTTGAGCAGATCATCGACATGCCAATATAGGACTGTTAACAAGCATTTTTCTTCAACTTGACTCCCCCCACAGAGCCTATAAGGGTAGTCCATCTCTCCTTTGATGGCAATATCCATGTTTCTTACATATGGCATCGTGGTCTTACATAGATATATAGTCATATTATCATGCTTATTGTCTTTCAAAATAAACATTCATATCTTCACATAAAGATTAAAATGATGAACAGAAATCAAATTAACAAGTTAAAATAGGTCCTACAAAAATTCTTGCAAGATAAACATAACACAATCAAATCAAAACCAAATAGAAACAAACCATGCATACTTAAGGTGGGAAAATTCCTCCTATAGGTTTTGCAAATTATCCTACCTTATTCTCACGAAAGGCCTCATGGACAGAGGGAGGGGGGTGCTGGTAGGAGGGGGAGGGGGATGGCGGTGGGGCACAGAAGGGATGAGAGGAGGAGGGGGTTTCCGGAAGGAGGGGGAGGGACGGCAGGGGGTGGGGCGCCCGAGGTTGGGGATGAGAGGGGGAGGGTTGTGGGGGGTGGGGGGGCCTTGCAAGGAGGGGAGGGGGGGGCGGTAGGGGTGGGGCGCCCGGGGGGTCGGGGATGAGAGGGGGAGGGTGGGGGGTGGGGGGTGGGGGGGCCTTCCACAGGAAGGGGGGAGGGGTGCATAAAGGATGGGAGGGGGGAGGGGGTCGCCGGAATAAGGGGGAGGGGTGGGGTGGCGGGGGTGGGTGCAGAAGGGATAGGAGGGGGAGGGGGTCGCCGGCAGGAGGGGAGGGGAGAGGGCGGCAGGGGTGGGACACCGGGGATGGAGGGGGAGGGTGTGGGGGGGGGGGTGGGAGTAGATGGGGAGGGGGAGGGGTCACTGGCTGGGGCACCGGGGATTGGAGGGGGAGGGGCCAGGGAGGGGCGGGGGGGGGGTAGTCGGGACGAGAGGGGGAGTGAGGCGCTGGGCCAGGAGATGGGAGAGGGAGGGGCGGGGGAGGGGGTACCGTTGCTGCAGCGGTGGCGGCGCAGGTCGCGGTGGTGGCGGTTCCCAGGAGCGGCGACGGCGGCTCCCAAGGGCGGTGCAGGTCACGGCGGCCAGCAGAGAGTCGAATCGAAGGGGGGAGAGAGAGAGAGAGAGAGAGAGAGAGCGGAGTCATCAGAGGGGAGAGAGTGAAAGAGAGAGAGAGAGAGTGCGTGAGACACTGGTTTCGTGGGGTGTGGCGGGGGAGGAAAATGAGAGTTTCCGACGAATATTCCGACCGATACGTTTTGGTCGAAATTTCCGTCGGAAAATTTTCTGACGGAAATAGTTTTGTCGGAATGGCTGTCAGAATGTCCGCAATAAGTGACATTACCGACGGATATTTCCGATGGATTTATAGCCGTCAGAAGTTCTGACAGATATTCCGACTAAAATTTATCGGTCGGCAATTTTTCCGTCGGAAATATCTGTCGGTAATGCCGCTTATTCTTGTAGTGTGAACTATCTGTAGTAACTAGCCAGTCCAAGAAAACTTCTAACTTCAGTCACATTTTTTGGCTATCATAAATTGAGTACAGCTTCAACCTTGGAAGGATCAACAGCTACACCATCTTTGGATATGACATAGCCTATAAACAAAAATTCTTGGAGCTAGAACTCACACTTGCTCATTTTGGCATAGAGCTTGTTGTCATGCAAGATCTGCAGAGCGATCCTTAGATTCTCTTCATGCTCTTCTTTGGTCTTGGAATATATAAGGATATCGTCAATAAATACCACGAAGAATTTGTCGAGATATGGCCGATAGACACTGTTCATCAATTCCATGAAAGTTGTAGAAGCATTCGTTAGACCAAAAGGCATAACAAAAAATTCATAATGTTCACACCTACTCCTGAAAACCGTCTTAAAAATATCTTCATCCTTGATTCTCATCTGATGATATCCATACTTAAGGTCAATCTTAGAGAAATATTTACCTCCAGATATTTGATCAAATAATTCATTGACGTGAGGCAGAGGGTACTTGTTCTTGATAGTTAGCTGGTTCAACTGCTTGTAATCGATGCATAGTCTCAGATATCCGTCCTCCTTCTTGACAAATAAAATGGGTGCTCCCCAAGGGAAAGTACTCAGTCTGATGAAACCTTTCTCTAGCAACTCCATCAATTGGTCTCTCAACTCGACAAGAGACATTCTATAAGGTTGTCATGATCCTAGAGTAGCTCCAGGGATTAAGTTGATAGAGAAATTTACATCTCATACAGGGGGAATTCCTGGCAGCTCCTCGGAGAAAACATCAGAGTAGTCTTGCACTATCTGTATGTCTGCTACATTGGATACTTTCTTTTGAACTACAACAATAGCAAGGAATGCCACACATCCTTTCCTGATCATGCCTTGTGCCCGAATGGCAAAGATTAGAGACAAGCGTCTCTTATGTCTACGTCCCATGACGAACGGCTTAGGGAATTCACTAAATGTAATCTTCCCTCTTCTACAATAAACGCTAGCCCTATAGATGGATATCCAATCGGCTCCTAATATAACATCATAGCCTTCCATAGGCATACACACTAGGTCGGCTCCCAAATTGAGTTCTCCAATCATTACATCAGCTAATGGAAAATATTTTTTTAGTTTGGCCTTCTCTCCCAGTGGTGTTGTAATAGGGAATTCAAAACCCATGGATACAAGTTTAATGCTTAGAGTATCAGTAAAGTTTTGAGATATGAACAAATGTGTAGCGTTAGTATCAAACAAAACGAATGCTGATTGAGAAAAGACTTGCAGTGTACCTTCAACCACTCCGCCTTCCTCAGTGGTTTCTACTTGTTGCACAGCTTGGAGTCTATCTTGCCTCTTTTGTCCCCCCGGATGCTTATCATTCTCCCAGCGACAATCGGGAATGCAATGCTCGTGACTACCGCAGCGTAGGCATGCACCAGCTTTCCTCCAACATTGTTCGGCAGTGTGACCAGGCTTGTCACAATGCTTGTAGTTGGTCTTGTTTGAGGTGGAGGGGGTAAAGATCGTGGGCTTCCTTTCCTAGCTCGGCCCATCGGTGATGCTCAACAACCGCTTCTTGTCGTTGGTTGGTCTACTTGAAGAACTTGGTGCTTGTTCTCTCTTGATGATTCTACCCTTGATGTGTTATGTGAAATGGGTCGCATCCTCTAGCAGCTAGGCTTGTCACAATGCTTGAAATGAGCCTCGTATTCTGCAACAGTGAGGTTCCTCTGTTTTAGGGCAGCGAACTCGGTAGCCTTTCTTTCCTAAACTCGTTCAGATAAATATTTAGAATTGAATTCCTCCTTGAACTCGTTCTGCGTAAATTGTCCATCCGCCCTAGTGGCTTCCACAGATTCCCACCACGCACGGACGTCTCTTTCTAATTGGAAAGTAGCAAGCAATAATTTGTCACCATCTACACATTGCATGATGCGGAAGATGCGCTCAGTCTCCTTTAGCCAATGTTCTACCTTAAAAGGATCAGTTGTCCCACAAAACCGAGGCAGGTTCATGCTACGAAAATTTCTGTGTAGGTCTCCAGCTCCCCGATTTCTGCCCCCTTGGGCAGCTTGCAGTAGAGCTCGAGTCAAATCCTGAATAGTTTGTTGCATGTCACATAGTTGTGCACGTTCCGCTGCCATCTCTATTGTTCAAGTCCCTTCAAAAAGGAAATGATAGTTAATAGGTTATAATGTCCTTGGTTTGTACGTGTGTGAGTTTAATTTAACTTGTAAGGTCCCCGAACTTTGTTCTCATTCTACAAACTTTGTCATATGATGTTTATTTACTTTTATGTATATTGTTTATGTGCATACGTGAATATGTATATATGTGTTTATTTCTGTACATATTATGTTTAAATGATGTTGTGTAGATGTACATATGTATATACATGTCTATTTATGTACATATTGTTTTTATTTAAGTTGTACATATTGTATTTAAATAATATGATGTATAGAGTATGTAATTTATAAGGTGAATGCATGTTTATTTGATTTCTGTGTTCTGACCGAAATGCCAATTAACGTCAATATCCCTTGACGTTAAGGGCAAGTCGACGTCCAAATCGATGGCTGTTTATTTCCTATTAACGGCAGCATTATGGCCGTTTACTTCTTAGTTTTTGTTGCGAGTTTAGATCTAGAAACGATCGCGTTCTCTCCAGTTCTGGATTTGGAAACCCACCTCCAACGGTAGGATCCTATCCTTAACTCGTTCCCTGAAGCCTTAAGCCTATGAAACACCTCGTCTTAGGTGAGATTAGGCCTTTTGGACTTTGAGAAACCCTAGGGCTTTCTGTGAGAAAACCCAAACTTTGTGCACTTTGATCTGGCGATTGGAAGTTCTTACCGGTGATCTACATCGACTGGGAGGTACTCTGGACATTGGTGAAGCTTCCCCGACTCTGGTGTGCGATCTACATCGACCCAAAGACTAGATCTAGGAGGATTTTGAGCACCCTCTTGGCTTGGCCGAGGAGGGCATCTTCGACAAAATAATTCCACTAGTGATTTTATTCTAGGCAAGTGATCTAGGGATTTCATCCCTACCCATGTCCTTTAGGTCTCAGGATTTTATTGGATTTTTCCTCGTGTTCTGGAACCCCTAATTCATCAAGTTATGTGCAGTCTGTCTGTGTTTCTGCGGACAGGAACTTGACGGCAAGCATGCTGCCATCAAGATCCTGAGTTAGCGGCAACATATTGTGCCATTAACCCCGGTTGGCGGCAAGCTCTTTGCCGCCAAGTTCTTCAGGTTTTACAGAATGGTTGTTTCGATCTATGTGGTGTGTTTGTCAAATTTCTGGGTTTATGTGCATACTGTGAAAATTTTATTTGGTCAGATATAGTCATTAGGTCATGTCATGAGGGTAGATTGAATTTTTGTGCATAGTATTATTTATTAAAATTTCTATAAATGAATAATGGGCATGATCTGACAATGATAAATCTTGAATAAATAGATCCATGGTATATTAGGGTTTCATAATTTTTCAATGATCAAATGTTGACTGTTTCTAGGTTTTGAAACTATTAGGTATGACTGTTTTACTGTGGATCATATTTAAAGGAATTTCTTAATAAATCTACATGTAATCTATTTTAAATGTTAAAATTTGTTTACTATTCTAAAAAATCTAAAAAAATGGATATGTGATATATAACCTGTGAACATCCTGTGATAAACTTTTCATGCTATATTGACATCAGTGGGTGCTGTGATCAGTCTAGCAAGTGCAATTGACCATATTAATCATGTTAATTCTAATTGTGTGAACTTCAGTGATTAGCAACATGATTAGGTTTAGGTTGTGAGTAAAATTTCACTGTGAAACAGAAGCACCATGTTCTGTAAACTAGTGCATATGTGATTAGTTAAAAATGCATGTAAGTGTGTGAAATAGTACATGTGAACAATGTGATAAAATGTGAATGTGTAAAATTGTGCCGACATTGACACTGCTACCATAGAGGGTTGTGGAGTTGTACTGTAGTAAAGTCCCTACGGGAAGGCTCAATGTGTGTGATATCCTATGGGCATGAGGATGAAATCCTGGAGGTGGACAAGTACCACTGGTTAGGGTGGAGAGGGCTTCTCCCGGTTCTGCGTAGTTAACCAAGATTCATCACTGTGTTGCCTAGGTGACGGGTATGTGTATGTGTAAGTGTGTCCTTCTAATGATGGTTTGGAATATGTGTCACGACAACTAAGTGTAAAATTGTGATTATGTGAATGTGAACTTGTAGTTGTGCAAATGTGGATTCTGAGCATGTGATAACGTAATGTGAAAGTGTTAATATGTGAAAATGTGATACCATGTGTAAATGTGTTTTATTTATATTAAAACAGCAAGCTAAACATGTGATTAAGTGTAGTTACTACATGTGAAAATGCTTAGATACCTTGCTAGGTTTGTTATTTACCTTGTACATAACTCCATGTTCTAATTTGGTAGAATTGCGCAATGATATGAATAGAGTTGAATTATAAAGCATGTTACTTGTTATATGTAGAAAGCATGTGTAGGATGATTATGTTATATTGTCAATTGTTATAAGCATGTACCATGTGTTTCTCCTTATTGATAAAACACAGCATGTGTAAGTGATATGTGTATGGATGTTGTTCTTGGATTGCTTGCTGGGTCTTTTAGAAGACTCATCATTGCTTCGGCGTACAAGTGTGATAGGTGTCTCCACTCCTGAGGAAGACATAGTGAGGAGCGACTCCGAGCGTGAGGAGTAGCTACCTTTGTGGAGACTTCTATGTTGTTACTTTTCATTCATTTGTATGTAATCAATAAAATTGTGTAATTCATATGGACAATGTATTTTACTTAGAGTGGTAATAATGTGGACATTAGCTATTTCTTTTAATGCTATATAGACTGTGGATTATGTGATGATGATGGAATAAGAGTTGTTATTTTATTTCCGATGTACTTTACTGTTATTCATGTGCATATCAACCTATCGTTTAGTGATTGGGTAAATGTCCCACTATGACGGCGTTCTTTGTACCGACGTGGATTGGTATAATCGTACTGGTATAAGGAGGGTCGTTACATAACTAGTTACCCATGGTTCTACCCATATCTCACATAGGTATGATAATTGACTTAGTTGAGGCAGGTCATTCTATATCATCCTATACTTAAGAACAACCTATGCTCTGATACCACAAAACTGTAATGCCCAGACATGGAATATCGAAGCGAGTTACAGTTAAAAAAATAGTATAGAGTGTAAATAGACATCAAACCATTACACTAATTAGAATAATGCCAAATGAACCAACTTTATTGATAATTCCACTATTCTATTACATTGCTAATTTAGAGCCATAAATTATGGGCCCAGAGTATTTTATTTGAATGAAATCAAACTAACAAACTAATGCTAAGACTTGGTTAGTAGCTCAATGGGTCACTCTTGTGCCTGCTCATCTCCATCCTCATGTGTGTGGTGTTCCTCATCAGACTCACCTGAAACTCATATAACAAATAGTGCAGGATGAGCGATAACGCCCAGTAGGACTTAATATCTCAAAAAATAGGCATACTTTAAGTGATTAATATCTTGGGTAGCAGGATAACTAGACAGAATGATAGAGTGAGTAATAGCACATGATAGAAAGAGAACAATAGCACTTTTCAACTGAATATATGTCACGCCCTGACACGGAATATCGGAACGCGAGGCAGTTGCAAGTAAACGGGTAGAGAGCAAGTACTAGACATCAAACCGTTGCACAATGAATAATACTAAAGCAAATTCATTTCATTAATAACTTTCCAATGTCTAGTTACAACCACTAATATCATAGCCAATCTATAGGGCCCAATTACATTGAAATAAAGCAAAAGACTAAACTTCAAACCTAACTACTACAATGCCAAACATAGTAATAGGACGCTAGGGTACTCATGACATCACTCCAGGTCATTCCCGTCCTCTTGAGTGAGTGTATGGTTCATCCTCGGTCTCACCTGAGAACACAACGACAAATAACGCAGGGTGAGCAAACAACGCCCAGTAGGACTTAAATCTCAGGCTCGAGCAGGCTTTAAATAATTAATGCATTAAAGGCAGAGTAACTAACGATAGAGTGAGAAAGTCAAGTATGGTAAAAGATAGCAGGATAGCGCATGATCGAAATAGCAAGACTATCCAAATATAGACTTTCCAAAAGTAGCACAAGTGTCGGGAATAGCACAAAAATAGAAGGATGGCCATAGCACAATAGCACAACGAGCATAGCACTTTTTGTCAATAGACACGAGAGAATATAGCACTTTTTTATTGTCATTTAGATAGTCGAGATAGATAGCACTCGAGTGTAATGCCAAACACTCTGATCATTTAACTCCCATGGGCACTAGCACTTTTGGGCGCACATCCCAGGACCAGATCGGGCCATTTATATATTGCCAGGCATTGGTTATATTGTTTATCTTAGACAATCAGTCAATGGCTAATATAGAGTACCAAGAAATAGATGAGAGCACTAGATAGACGAGATAGTAGAGAGAACGTGAATAGATGAGCGAATAGAGTATAGATGAGAGCTAGTGACATTGCACGTAACACGTCAAGTAAGTAGGCGGTAGTAACAGTTGCACAACACGCGCACTCGGTGTTGGCAGTCTGGTGGAACTCACAAACCTTCCACTGGCCATGTTAAGCACAGGTCCAGAGGTCCGACGTGATTCAAGATGAGAGCAAACTTCTAATAGCCGTTTGGATCATATTGATCCCTAAAGGGTGTAATAGGTGTTAGGGTACAACTGGCTCGTCAACCATGTGGGAATCCATAGACAGAGGAGACTTACGGAGGCCTTGAACAAAGACTCACTAGTTCGGCAGAAGGAATATCCGACACAGAGTTCGTCTAAGTCAAGAAAGAGGGTAGTTATAGAAACTAGTGCTCGACGTTCTAGAGGAATTCTAGAACAGTGGAGCGTTGGTATGGGTGATCCAAAACATCGCGAGAAAACGTACACAAGTAATAATTAAGCATGAGGAAATTTAATTACATAAATTACCAGATGTATTATGTAACATGTTCACGCCAATTAAGCCATATTTGGATGGTTCAAAGTGTGTGCATGTGACATGAAATCATAGATGGAAATTAGTCGTGTGTATGTATTTTAAATTAGATATAAATGTTCAATTTATATTAAGTGCAATTACTACAGTTATAACTCGGATTAAAGGGTATAAGCACAATAGGCAATTAGAGCATTGAAATTAAGGGGTTTTTCTGTAAAAGACCCAGATCGCGACGCACCCCCGTGAGGGTAGCGACGGGGTCAGGGCAGATCGCGACAAGGGCTTGCACTGAACGTGACAAGTTGTTCAGAACAAGCGCTGAAATCGCAACGGGGTCTTGCAAGGATCGCGACGGTTCGGTCAGGACAGGCGCACGGATCGCGACGGCAGTGCCCATCGCTTTCAGATCGTGACAGTTGATGTTGTTGCGACAAGACCCCTGAACGCGGCCTATCGGGTCGTCACGTTCACAGGGCCTGCACCTGAGTCTGACAGGGGGTCAGACATGTCTTGGATTGCGGTCCAAGAGTGCCCTTCTTGACACAGGGGGATTCAAAAATAGTGAACTAGTTGTACAAGCAATGAAAAATCATGAAACTAGTTGCAGGTTGTTCTAAACATGCGTGAGAACTTGCAGTAAATAGGAATTTGAAAACGGATATGTTCTGGTCAGGTTTTAATCAAATGAAACATGGAGTACAACAAACTGTGAACAGTGGAGATGCAAGAATTTATTCGCAAGATAAAGTAGATGAAAATTAGGGCTTTTAGGGGCAAAAGAACCCTCACATCCATCAGTTCTTACAATAAAAATCTCATGGCATGAGGATGAGTAACATGAAGATATGAATTTAATAGAGGGTTCAGGGTCATGAAGTTCATAGAACTTGGAAAATTAAGAACTAAAGATTTGCTCGATGGAAAAATATGAAACCAAAGGCTTTTGTTGCTGATGGACGAGACATCCTACAGAAAAATTTTCATGGTTTATGCTCGTGAGAATGCCTACCTTTCACGTTTTCCCCTCTAGGGTTAAGACTTGAAGAACTCGGGTTGAGGGCTTGAGAACTCCTTTCTCCCATGATTTCTCCTCCTCTTGGCCTCTCTTCCTGATCCAGCAACCTCTTGGAACGAGCTAGGGCCGGCCATGAGGGTTTTAGAGTAGTATTTAAGCTTCTCCTCATTCCTTTTCCTAGTTTAAGTCTAATTCCTCTTTAATTCTGAGTTTCCTATTTTCCTCTCCCCTTTTTAAACAAGAGATCTTCTAATTGGGTTGAGAGAGAGGGGATTTCGTGGCCAAGCAATTGGGGTAGGTTTAGGATTCCAAATCCAACTCAAATCACTTATTTTAATGCATTAAATACCCTCTTTTATTTAAGTAATAATTTTAATTACGAATTTCGGATATTTTCCTATTATTCCCCTTTTTAAAACCTCTATTTTAGCCCACTAATTTTAAATGGGTCCATTTAACAAAGCCCATTAATTCTTTTCTTTTAATGGGTTTAAATTATTTTCCATTAATTTTCTATTTAATTTTATTTTCTTTTATTTACTTCTCTAATAAATCAAAATTTTAATATTATGTCAATTTTAATTTTTTTTCCAAAAATTCAGGTTGCTACATCCTCCCCCTCTTAAAAGAATTTGGTCTCCAAATTCATATGATCATAAGGGAGGAAATGTCTTACCGAAAAGATCGGGGTAGTTTCGTCTGATGATTCCTTCCGGTTCTCATGTGGCTTCTTCCATTCCGCGGTTATTCCATAAGACTTTAACCACGTGGAGGGGACGGTTCCTGAGCTGCTGCACCTTCCGTTCCAGTATCTTGACTGGCTTCTCTTCATATGTCATATCTTTGTTTAACACCAACTTCTCGTGGCGAATGATGTCGGTAGGGTCATAGACATATTTCCTGAGCATGGAGACATGGAACACATTGCGTACACATGCCAAATCCGGTGGCAATGCCAGTCGGTATGCAACCTCACCAATCCTTTTGAGTACCTCAAAAGGACCGATGAATCTAGGACTGAGCTTTCCTTTCACACTAAATCTTTGAATGCCACGAGTAGGTGACACTTTTAGGAATACATGATCACCCACTTGAAATTCTAGATCTCGCCACCTTTTGTCGACGTAGCCTTCTATCTAGATTGAGCAATCTTGAGCCGGTCTCTGATTACCTGAATGTCTCTTGTGGTATTCTGTACCATCTTTGGGTCTAGCCATTGTTGTTCTCCAACCTCATTCCAACATGCAGGAGATCTACAATTCCTTCCGTAGAGTGCTTCAAACGGTGCCATCTTGATGCTCGCCTGGTAATTGTTGTTATAGGCGAACTCAATAAGAGATAGATGTTCGTTCCAATATCCTTGGAAGTCTATAGTGCAAGCTCTCAACATGTCTTCCACTATTTGGTTGGTTCTTTCAGTTCGCCCATCAGTTTGTGGATGGAACGCGGTACTAAAGTTGAGTTTAGTACCTAGTGCACCTTGCAGTCCTTTCCAAAAATGAGATGTAAATCTCAGATCTCGATCCGAGATTATGGATGATGGAATTCCATGTAGTCTTACAATCTCCTTGACGTATAGGGCAGCTAGTACTTCTACCGACCACTTACTCTTTATCGCAAGGAAGTGAGCGGATTTGGTTAATCGGTCCACAATGACCCATATGGCGTCGCGTCCACCACGAGTCTTGGGTAAAACCATGATGAAGTCCATGTCGATGCTTTCCCATTTCCATTCTGGGATATCTAGCGATCTGAGCACACCAACAGAGCGCATGTGTGCTGCTTTTACCTGTTGACAAGTAAGGCAGTGAGCGGCATGTTCGGCTACCTTTCTCTTCATGTTCGGCCACTAAAACGTTCTCTTCATATCTTGATACATCTTGGTACCTCCAGGATGAATAGTGTACCTTGTCTTGTGAGCTTCATCCATTAGCTTCCTCTTCAGCCCTTCATTGTCGGGGACGCATGTCCTCCCTTGAAACACTAGCCTTCCATCCTCAGTCATGGCAAAGTCCGGCCTTTCGGCTAGAGTTTCCTTGATGCGAACTAAGAATGGATCATTATCTTGTTGAACTTTGATCTCCTCTAGCAAATCAGATTGAATCTTGATATTGGCAACCAAGACTCGATCATCTCTATGTTCAATAGTTAAGTCTAACCTTGTGAATTGTTCTAGTAGTTGCATCTCGCCAAGGGCTAGACTTGAAATAGATGCCATCGGCTTTCTACTAAGAGCATCAGCCACGACATTTCCTTGCCTAGATGGTATTGGATGTTGAAGTCGAAATCCTTCAGACATTCTAGCCATCTTCTCTGTCTCATGTTGAGTTCTTTCTGGGAGAATAAATACTTCAGACTTTTATGGTCTGAGTAGACAGTGAATTTCTTTCCATACAAGTAGTGTCTCTAGATCTTTAGGGCGAAGACCATGGCCACCAAACCCAGATCATGTACGGGGTAGTTGACTTCATGCGTCTTCAGTTGTCTTGAAGAGTAGGCGATGACTTTCTCCTTTTGCATCAGTACACACCCTAGCCCAATCTCTGAGGCATCAGTGTAGACAGAGAAACCTTCTCCCTCTATTGGCAGAGCGAGAACAGGTGCTGAGGTAAGATAGTCTTTGAGAGTTTGGAAACTTTTCTCACACTTTTTACTCCAGGAGTATAGATTCTCCTTTCGTGTCAGTCGTGTGAGAGGAACGGTGATCTTGGAGAAGTCCTTGATGAACCACCTGTAATAGCCAGCCAATCCTAGGAAACTTCTAATTTCGGTGACGTTGGTTGGTCTCTCCCAGTTGAGTACAGCTTCAACTTTGGAGGGATCAACTGAGATGTCATCCTTTGAGATGACATGGACCAAGAAGGACACTTCCTCGAGCCAAAATTCACATTTGCTAAGCTTTACGTATAGTTTGTTGTCTCGCAAAACTTGTAGTGCTATCTTCAGGTGTTCTTCATGCTCTTCTTTGGTCTTTGAATAGAGGATATCGTCGATGAAGATGACCACGAACTTGTCGAGGTAGGGTCGATATATGCTGTTCATGAGTTGCATAAAGACTGCAGGAGCATTGGTTAGCCCAAAAGGCATAACAACGAATTCATAATGCCCGTACCTGCTCCTGAAAGCCGTCTTGAAGATATCGTCCTCCTTGATCCTCATTTGGTGATAGCCAGATCGAAGATCGATCTTAGAGAAATATTGAGCTCCAGATATTTGGTCGAACAGTTCATCGACCCTGGGCAGTGGGTACTTGTTCTTGATGGTGAGTTGATTGAGTTGTCGATAGTTGATGCAAAGTCTCATCGATCCATCCTTCTTCTTGACGAACAGCACGGGTGCTCCCCATGGGGAAGTACTTGGTCTGATGAACCCTTTCTCCAGCAGCTCCATCAGTTGCGCCTTCAATTCTTTTAGCTCGGCAGGTGACATCAGGTACAGTTGGCGTGATACCAGTGCGGCTCCAGGGATCAGCTCAATGGCAAAGTTGACATCACGTTTAGGGGGAATCCCGGGCAAGTCTTCGGGGAATACCTCAGGGTAATCCTAAACTATGTGAATGTCTTCTATCTTAGAACCCTTCTTTTCCACAACTACGGCTGCTAGGAAAGCAATACAACCTTTCCTTATCATGTTATGAGCTTTTATGGCGAAGATTAGAGACATCCATCTCTATGTCTAATCCCCGAGAATGCCAATTTAGGAAAGTCACTAAACGTCACTCTCCCTTTCTTACAATCGACACTTGCCCCATAAGTGGACAACCAGTCGGCTCCCAAAATTACATCATAGCCTTCCATGGGCATAAACATCAGGTCGGCTTTTAAGTTATGGTCTCCAATCATTACGTCGGCAGATGGAAAGTATTTGTTCAGTTTCTCCTTTTCTCCTAGTGGTGTTGTGACAGAGAACTCACATCCCATGGATGTAGGTTTGGTATTCAAGGTATCCGCAAAATTTTGAGATATAAATGAATGAGTAGCTCCAATATCGAATAGAACAAATACTTATAAGGAGAAAACTTGTAAGGTACCTTCTACCATGCCTCCTTCCTCTGTGGTTTCCTCATTATGCAGGGCTTGAAGCTTTCCTTGTTTCTTAGGCGCATTAGGGCGCCTCTCATACTCTTTTAGTAGCAGGCACTCGGAAATGCGGTGCTCACAGCTTCCGCAATGCAGACATGCGCCGGCTTTCCTCCAGCATTCTTCAGTCGAGTGACTCGGCTTGTCACAGTGCTTGAAGTTGCCTTTAGTTGGAGTGTTGGGTACGAAAACCTTCGATTTCCTTTCTTGACTGGATCCCTTCGTGATGTTGAAGGGACGCTTCTTGCCAATGTTCAGTTTAGCAGATGACTGACCAGAGGTCATTTCCTTTTTCACGAACTTCCCTTTGATACAGTCGGTGAAGTCCGTAGCATCTTCCAACAGCTGAGCCTTCTTTACCATCTCGGCATAAGTATGAATGTCGAGAGGTGCAAGTTGGGTAATGTATTGAGGCTTAAGACGTTGAGGAAGCACTTAGCCTTCATTCTCTTAGTGTTCAGCAGGTGTTCAGCATACCTTGCCAGTCTAGAGAACTGGGCTTCATATTCGGCCACAGTCAAGCTTTGCTGTTTCAGAGCAGTGAATTCTGCAGCCTTCCTTTCTTGGACACGCTCGGAGAAGTACTTGGAGTTGAAAGCTTCTTTGAATTCGTTCCAGGTAAATTGTCCGTTCTCCCTAGTAGCTTCCACTGACTCCAACCAAGTGCGGGCGTCCTTCTCCAGTTGGAATGTAGCCAGTAGCAGCTTATCCCCTACTGCACATTGCATAACATGAAAAATTCTTTCCGTCTCCTTGAGCCAGTGCTCGGCTTCATCCGGATCCATGGATCCACTGAACCTAGGTGGGGTTGGATTTTTGAAGTTGCGATACAGGTCGCCTGATGATCAGTCTGTCCCCACGAAATTTTTAAATATACATGTATTTTGGTAATTAACAAAACCTTATCAAAGTTTTCTAAGTCTTAAGTACAGGAAATACTCCAAGGACAAGGTCAATCAAGCCAATATTGGTAAGCATTAATTATTTCAAGATCATATTTCTCTAAGTCCACATTGACTTTTGTTGAAAGTCACAACGACTTCCTTTAGTTCTATAACGATTTGAATTCATAACGATTTCTTAAGTGTCTGAACGACTTCTTTACTATGACATCGTTTGATTATAAACAAATCGTTCTCTCAACGATTTTATAAGTCATCACAACGATTTCTTTAGAATTCGCAACGACTTGCTCGCCGTAACGATTTCTTAAGTTATCATAACGATTTCTTTAGAATTCGCAACGACTTGCTCGCCGTAACGATTTCTTAAGTTATCATAACGATTTCTTTAGAACTCGCAACGACTTGCTCACCGTAACGATTTCGTAAGTCATCATAACAATTTCTTTAGAATACGCAATGACTTGCTCGCCGTAACGATTTCTTAAGTTATCATAACGATTTCTTTAGAATTCACAACGACTTGCTCGCCATAACGATTTCTTAAGTCATCATAACGATTTCTTTAGAATTCGCAACGACTTGCTCGCCGTAACGATTTCTTAAGTTATCACAACGATTTCTTTAGAACTCATAACAATTTGCTTCGCGCAACGATTTCTTTAGAACTCATAACGATTTGCTTCGCGCAACGATTTCTTTAGAACTCATAACGATTTTCTTCGCGCAACGATTTCCTTAGAACTCATAACGATTTGCTTCGCACAACGATTTCTTTAGAACTCGTAACGATTTGCTTCGCGCAACGATTTCTTTAGAACTCTTAACGATTTGCTTCGCGCAACGATTTCTTTAGAACTCATAACGATTTGCTTTGCGTAACGATTTCTTTAGAGCTCATAATGATTTGCTTCGCGCATCAATTTCTTTAAAGCTCATAACGATTTGTTAAGTATCTATATCGAGTTCTTCGTTGAATACAATGATTTGCTCTCTATAATGAGTTGTTGGTATTCATAACGATTTCATAAGTCATATAGACAACGACTTTATAGTTTATATCGACTTGATATTTATCTTATCTGTTAAGGCGTTGAATAGTCAAAGACTTCCTTATCTGTCTGACTGCTGTGCATTTAATGAAGACAGAACGTATCTCTGCATGCATGCAGATGATATCCTTTTACTATTGTGCATATTCTGTCAACATCTTTTAGAACAAGCTATTTGGCATTACTATTTTGGTGAATACTCACATCAACATTTACTGACAACAAGAGACAGCCTAGCTGTCTACTGTCCTAGCATTTAATATGTGCAGGGTCCTAAAGACATTCTGTCATATAATGTTGGACCATATAGACGCCAGAAGACATTATCTCTTTGCGTGCTCAACTGGATAAAAGATTGTTGAAGCTTCCAAATGTCAAGCAGTCTAACGTCTACCAATCTAAGAGACAACGGTTACTTAACGACCGTATTTCAAAAGGAGATATAAATACAAGACAGAAGAGAAGAATCAGATGTCAACTAAGTGGAGAACAAGCATCTCGTATACAAGCATTCAAATTCTTCTGCAAGAAGTCTAGAGCCAAGAATCACATTCCTCATCATCTTTAGCTCTTCACTCTCTGTGCTGTAATAGAATTTCTAAGAAAGCCCGTGTAGTTCTGAGAGTGTGCCTTGTTTAGATCTTTTGCTCTCAGTGCTTGTTGCTTCAGATTTTGGATTGTAAAAGCTTGATCTAGGGGCTTGAATTCATTCTATTCTCTTTGTGGTGTTTCCCTTCGTGTGTGAAGGAAGACCTGGTGGGATCCAGGGTGTTGTTTCCCTTCGGTTTTGAAGGAAGACCTGGTGGGGTATCCAGAGTGCTGTTGTTCCCTTCTGGTGTGAAGGAAGACCAACGGAGCTGGGTGTTGTAGTGTCCATAGGGGGACTGTACCCTAGTTAGTGAAATCCTGAGTTGTTGCTCAGGGACTGGACGTAGGACTCCTAAGGAAAGGAGGTCCGAACCAGGATAATTCCTTACGTTGTGTGATTGATTCTTTGTGGGTTTGTTGTTCATACTAACCGTTACTAACCAACATCGAAGATTGTTTTTGTGGATATTTTTACGTACAGGGTTCACCTTGATAGATTTTTTAAAGACCCATTCACCCCCCCTCTGGGCTTGTCAACTGGCAACAAGTGGTATCAGAGTAAGTCTCTTCGATAAAGAAGAAGATCTAACAATCTGTAGAGTAAAGATCCATGGCAGCCCAAGGTAACATTGAAGGTCAGTCTGTCAACCAACCCCCTCTCTTTGATGGTGAAGATTATGCTTACTGGAAGACCAGAATGGAGTACTTCTCCAAGGTCACGACTATCAGATATGGTCAATAGTAGAAGAAGGCGATCTCCTGGTCACAAATGAGAAAGCTCAGTGGACAGATGATGACAGGAAAAAGATCTCCTTGAACTATAAGGCTAAGATTATTCTGTGCTATGCACTAAGCAAAAAGGAATTCAACAGAGTTTCAGCCTGCAAATCCGCAATGGAGATGTGGGAAAAGCTTAGAATTACCTATGAAGGCACAGACAAGGTGAAGGAGACAAGAATTGATATTCTTGTTACACAATATGAAAGATTTCAGATGCAATCAGGTGAATCCATACCCACATGTTCAGTAGATTTACAGATATCACAAATGGTTAGCCGGACTAGGAAAAACCTATGAGATTGGAGACATGGTGAGGAAAATTCTTAGATCCTTACCATCCTCATGGACCCCAAAGGTCACAGCTATTGAAGAAGCTAATTATCTAAAAAGGATGTCTTTGGAAAAACTCATTGGGTCCCTTATGGCACATGAGATCAATATGGAAAGGCTAGGAGAGTCCTCTAGCAGAAAGAAGCATTCAAATGCTCTTAAAGCAGAAGAAGACAAGTCAGATGAGTCATCAGCTGAAGATGAGAACTCAAGTGGCTGTGAAGATGAAGAACCCATGCTGTCAAAAAGATTGCAATGCATTCTAGCAAAGAAGAAGAAGTTACAATCTGGTAGAAGACACTTCAAGAGAAATAAAGACTTCAAGAAACCAGATGGAAAGGATCAAAAGAAGAGTGAGCCCATATGCTACGAGTGCAAAAAGCCAGGACATATCAAAGCTGAATGTCCAAAGCTCAAGAAGCCTGAATTCAGGAAGAGAGAGAGCTCCAAGAAATTTAGGAAATATAAGAAGAAAGCTATGGCAGCTGCATGGAGCAACAGCAGTGACTCAGACAGTGAGTCAAGCTCAACCAGTGATGAGGAAGAAGCCAACTTGGCTTTCATGGCAAATACCAAAGAAAAGGTAACCTCTGACTCATCCTTTGATTCTTGTAATGGTTCAGATTCCGATAGTTTAGAAGAAGCTTTCAACGAACTATACAGTAAATATAGAGAAGTAACCAAACTATAAAAGTAAGCAAGAAAAACATGGTTTGTCTAGAAAATACAAACTTAGATCTAAAATCAGAAAATGATCAATTAGAAAGCCAAATAACTGAACTTAAAAGGAGAAATGAACTATTATGTGAGGATCTGAAAGCTAAGAATGAACAAATAATGAAACTAGAGAAACAAGCAAGCTCAGATGAACTGAAAATTGAAATTAAGATACTAATAGAAGAAAATATTAAGTTATCTAGCACATTGGAAAAATTTACAAATGGTAAAAATCTCTAATATTAAAAGGTGCTAGAAGATCAGGAAAGAAAAAAACATGGATTAGGATATACACCTCCAGATAAAAGAAACCATAGTCTATCCTAAATATACCCAACTCCAAAATTCATACCAGAACAAGACATATCCTATAAAGCCAATTTCAAATATATTGAAAAAGTAACAATAACATCTTGTTGCAGTCATTGCAATAAGTTAGGTCACATAAAAGTAACATGCCCAACAAGACATAAGAAATGGATAATAAAAAGAAAAGTTGATGATACTAACCCCTCAGGACCCAAAAGAATTTGGTACCTAAACTTGATGAATTTATTTCAGGGGTACACTCGAGCATCCAAATGGTATTTAGACAGTGGGTGCTCAAGGCACATGTCAGGAAATCAGAAGCTATTCACCCATCTCCAGTTGAAGAAGGAACAGTTACCTATGGAGACAATGGGAAAGGCACAGTAATTGGCAGTGGCTCTGTGAGCAACAAAGAAAAAATAGTCATTGAAGATGTATTGCTTGTCAAAGGGCTGAAGCACAATCTCATCAGCATCAGCCAGCTTTGTGACAGAGGTCATCAGATTTAGTTTCAAGAATCAAAGTGCAGCATATTGAAGAATGGAGCAGTAATCTTCGAAGCCAATAGGGAGAAGAACCTGTATGCGTTTCATCTTGAAGAACTCAAGGATCAGGATGTTTGCCTGGCTGCAAATAAAGACCAGTCAACTGAACTGTGGCACAGAAGACTGGGACATTGCAGCATAGATGGCATGAGAAAATTGCTAAAGAAAAATCTTGTGGAAGGTCTGCCAAAGGTCAGTGCAAAAATGGAAGGTGTCTATAGATCTTGTGCTAAGGGAAAGCACACCAAGAGCTCCTTCAAGTCAAAAACGGTGGTAACCACCTCAAAACCCTTAGAGCTCCTTCATATGGATCTATTTGGGCCAATGAGGACTACCAGTCTTGGAGGAAAGAACTTTGAATTTGTCATAGTCGATGATTACTCAAGATTCACAGGGTATCATTCCTAGAGCATGAAGATGACACATTTGAAAACTTTGTCAGTTTCAGCAAGAAAGTACAGAAGGATCAGAAGTTCAGCATTGTTTCTATCCGATCAGATCATGGAGTGAATTTCAGAATGAAAAATTTGCTAAGCTCTGTGATGATCAGGGGATTGAGCATAATTCTCAGCACCAAGGATACCACAGCAAAATGGAATTGCTGGGAGAAAGAATAGAACTCTATTGGATATGGCAAGAACAATGCTATCAGAATATGATCTGCCAAGGTATTTTTGGGCTGAAGCAGTCAACACAGCAAGCTACATTATCAACAGAGTAATGATCAGGCCAATCCTAAAGAAGACTGCATATGAACTGTTCAAAGGAAAGAAACCAAAGATCAGCCACGTCAGGACATTTGGATGTCCTTGCTTCATCCACAACAATGGAAAAAGGACATTGGTAAGTTGGATGCCAAATCAGATGAAGGCATCTTCATGGGGTACACCTCTAAACCCAAAGGCTATAGAGTATTTAATAAACAACTTTATTATTGAACAGTCTGTACATATTATTTTTTATGAAACTAACCCTTCCCTGAGAAAGGAAGAAGATAGTGATAATGATGATGCAGATAACTGTCCAAGAAACTAAAGAATACATCAATTGAGGACAAGGATGATCCACCTCTGGAAGACATGCAACAAAAGGAAATTACACATGAA
This sequence comes from Colocasia esculenta, assembly GCA_014218235.1. NCBI lineage: Eukaryota > Viridiplantae > Streptophyta > Magnoliopsida > Alismatales > Araceae > Colocasia > Colocasia esculenta. Next base: position 140,453,507 of record CM024755.1, on the reverse strand, counting down.
AATCTTCCAAAGGAGTGGAGATACAAGAAAGATCAGTCACCTGACCATCTGTTGGGGTAAGAAAAAGAGGTAACATGATACCCTGTGATTATTTAGCATTTGTTTCTCAAATAGAGCCGAGGACAGTCAATGAAGCTCTTGGTGATGAATCTTGGATCTTGGCCATGCAAGATAAACTAAATTAGTTCAAGAGAAACCAAGTATGGTCACTTGTTCCTAGACCATCAGACCATCTAGTTATTGGCACCAAATGGGTGTTCAGAAACAAATTGGATGAGGCTGGTGTGATCTTAAGAAACAAGGCCAGACTGGTAGCTCAAGGCTATTCCCAAGAGGAAGGCATAGATTTCGATGAAACCTATGCACCTGTAGCTAGACTTGAGGCTATTAGAATATTACTTCCATATGCATCAGCATTAGACTTAAAACTATTTCAAATGGATGTCAAATCTGCATTCTTAAATGGTTTTATAAAAGAGGAAGTTTATGGGAACAACCCCGGGTTTTGATGACACAGAATTTCCTAATCATGTTTTAAACTTCACAAAGCTTTATATGGATTAAAGCAAGCACCTAGGGCCTGGTATGAAAGGCTTAGTTCTTTTCTTCTAAACCATGGTTTCAGTAGAGGTCAAGTAGATAGCACTCTATTTGTAAAATCAAAAGTTAAAAGCATACTACTTGTACAGATTTATGTAGATGATATTATATTTGGATCTACTGATGAATCCCTTGCAAGTATTTTGAAAAGTTGATGCAGGGAGAATTTGAGATGAGCATGATGGGAGAGCTCAACTATTTCCTTGAACTATAAATCAAGCAAGGAAAAGAAGAACTCACATCTGCCAAGCAAAGTACACAAAAGAACTCTTGAAGAAATTTGGATTCGTAATGCCAAGCCACTGTCAACACCAATGAGTACATCAACAAGGATGGATAGTGACAAAGATGGTAAGAAAGTAGATCAAAAGGTCTACAGAGGTATGATAGGTTCACTGCTTTATTTAACAGCTAGTAGACCTGATATTCTATTTAGTGTATGCATGTGTGCTAGGTATCAAGCAGATCCTAGAGAATCACATTTAATCTCTGTGAAAAGAATATTTAGATATTTAGCTAGAACTCATGATTTAGGTCTGTGGTATCTAAAATCTTGTGAAATTAATTTAGTAGGATACTCTGATGCTGACTATGCTGGATGCAAAGTAGATAGAAAAAGCACCAGTGGTTGTTGTCAATTTCTTGCAGGGTGTTTGATATCCTGATCATCAAAGAAACAAAATTCAGTGGCACTGTCTACAGCTGAAGCTGAGTACATGGCTGCTAGAAGTTGTTGTACACAACTCTTATGGATAAAGCAACAACTTGAAGATTTCAGACTAAATATCAAATCAATTCCACTACTATGTGACAACACCAGTGCTATCAATCTCACCAAAAATCCAGTCCAGCATTCAAGGACCAAGCATATGAGGTTAGATATCATTTTATTCGTGATCATGTAGCAAATGGTAACATAGAAATATCCTTTATTGACACAAATGGTCAGTTAGCAGATATTTTCACAAAGCCTTACCCGAAGAGAGATTCACATCTCTTAGAAGGGAATTGGGCATGTGTAATTTGTGAAAAGACTTCTGTTTAAAATTGTGACATAAATGTTCTGAGTTAAGTAAATTTTCTCTCCTTGGCATTAAGCAAAAGAAATTTAAAATGTTCCCTACTGGTCTCTTTCTTAATAAAGTCTGCTTTGGCTGGTCAAACTTATTTGTCGTTTTCTGCCACCTCTTGGCGCTTCGCTTTCCCACAAATTAATTTTATTTAACCCAAAATCGATGTGAAAACGATTCATCTACCCCCTCTACACTTTTTCCCTCTTCGTCTGGTTGCCTGAGCCGATGCCCTAACGACTCCGACATCGCCTCTCTGCTCATTTGAAGTTTCTCTCTCTTCCCGCGAAGAATTTCTTGAGGACCTTTCTCTCCTCTTTCATCTCAACCTTCCAAAAACCCTCCTCACCCAAAGTCCATGGCATCGTCCATTATCTCCGGCAATTTGGGTGGCTACAACGCTAAGTTTCTATCGGCAGAGCAGCAGGAAAGGTTTACTTTCGTGAAGACCAAGGTTTGTGGAAATAAGGAAGTGGATGTAGCTGATCTTGAGAAGAATGGCATGCACAGTGTAGTAGCCGCAATGAGCAGGATGCAGTGGATGGGAATCACCACCTTCTCTGAGGTAAGCTATCCAGACCTCGTGAAGGATTTTATGTGTGCTTGAGGAAAGAGGCAGACGGGTCCCTGATTTCATCATTCAAGGGAACTCAAATAAAGATAGATCATGAGCTGTTGCATTTGTTGTTTGGAGTAAAGACTTCCGGGCACAGTGGGGTTCACACCGTGGACGCCCAAGCTAAAGAACTTGGTATTGTAGGATCGGGGTTCAGACTGAGAGATGGGAAGTTAGATATAAATCAGTTGAGTGCTCTCAATCGCCTCCTTCATTTCATAGTTTGTCAGATTTTGGTTCCAAGAAGTGCAACTTTCTCAACTTGCACCAAGGCAGACTCGGATATGATGTTTTGGGCCATTCAGAACCAAGAAATCAACATGGCCGAAGTAATGATGGAAAGAATGAAGTTAGCCCGTGATCAAATATGGGATACCAAGAGTAAGTTGAATATATCCCTGCCCTATGCTCACTTGCTCACCAAAGTCTTTCAGCACTTTGGAGTAGATGTTTCTGGCACCGTTGTAGAGAAAATGGGCCAAGCAATTAGGTCCAGAAATCTAAGGAAAAGCGGTTTTTCAGTGGTCAGCGGAGTTTGGACAAAGACTTCAGTAGCTGAGGGTGAACCCATCCTAAGGGAAGCCCAAGAAGTCCAACTCGAAGCAGTGGCAGCAGAATCAGAAGGTCCATCAGCAGTTGCAGAACCAGCAACAAGAGAGGCCACAGCACCTAATACTTCATTGGAAGTTGCAGCCATCACAGAAGTTGCAATGGAGACTCCGGTTGCTGAAGAAAATTCAGAAGTATCAGATTCTGTCAGAAGATCAGAGGATCCTCTTCCCACCTCCTCTGTGGCTTCTGTACTCCGTCAAGTCTTAGACTCCATTCACTCCTCCCAAGTGGATCAAAACACCGGTGGGAGTTTGGTTGATCAGTCTGTGGCACCTGGCCACATTGAAGATTCTGTGTTGATTGATGCTTCTATTCAGGGGGAGCAAGATATTGAGAAGGAAGCAGCATCTCAAGGGGCACTTTCTGAAGATGCTCCTATGAATGAAGAGCAGTTTGAAGCTCCAATAGAGATCGAGGAGCAAGTAGAAAAGGGAAGTCCCAGCAGGAAAACTGATCACAAAAGGCAGAAGAAATTTTTAAAGAAGATGCACTTAAAGCCCATCTTGAAGCGATTGGATGATCAAGGTGCAGTCCTGGACTCAGTAAATTCAGCTGTAAATACTGTCATTGAGCGCCAGGCATCTTTGTCAAATGACATTTTTCAATCAAATGTTGCTATGAAGTGGTTCAATAAGGAGCTAAGCTCTATGAAGTTGATGTTGTCTGAGGTTTTGAAGGCAGTAGGGCCCAAAGATCCTACTCCTCAAGACCGTGAGCCTTCAGGGCCAAGTGAGGTTAATGCAGGGCCATCAGGGCCAGTCAGTATTGATCTTGTGGAGCGGCCATCAGGGCCTTCAGTTGTTGCTCCAACAGGGCCATCAGGGCCAAGTGTTGAAGTTCAGCCCTCTGAAAAGGTGCCTAGTGAAGATTCTGTTTTGTGTCAGGAGTCTGGACTGGAGAAGGAGTCACTCAATCCAGTGGATCCGGTAGCTGAACAAGAAGACTAGGCTGTAGCTCCTGAGCCCCCTGCCTCTTCTTCACTTACCACTCCAACTGCTCCCTCTCCTCCATCTTCTTCCACTGCACCCCCAGCTCCAACCACCTTTAAACGACCCCGTTCAAGATCTGTTTCCTCTCCCCAACCTCTTTCCTCTCAACTTGCCTCATCTCCTGCTTCTTCCACCCTTGTTCCTCCTCCACCATCCTCTCCTCCTCAGCTTCCACCCGCATCCTCTTTAGCTGGACCTTCCTCTTCTGGTCCTTCTACATCAGAACCTTTTGTTCTTCCTACAGTAACTCTTGACTCTATATTCAATCCACCTACACCTCCCTCTTTCATTACCATTATCCCTGAAGGTGCCCAACTCACACAAATAGAAATCCAGGATATTAAGGATGAATTTGAAGTAGCAATACTTCGTTCAGTCCTAGCTGTTGGGACCCAATCTCACAGGACAGGCTCTTCTAGTCCTGTCTCTAAAAAGAGGAGACTCACATCCTCTCATCCTGTCTCTTCTGAACCTTGCTATCCTCCCCTTTGGTTTTCCCTCTCTATATCCAACAAGCAGAAACTTATCTATGAAGAATATCTTCATAAAGTAGTTTTTGCCCATATTTTTGGCCTTCCTTTCCAAAATCTTTCTGAACATCTCACCACCATCTTTCCTTATACCCATCTCTCTAAGGCTCAACAGTCAAAAATCTTCTCCATGACTGAAGCCAAAAATGAAGAGCAGTGGGCTCGAAGCAACAAAGACCTGTACAGTCAATTCTGACGAGTTCAAGCTGCCCGATATCCGCCTAGGGAAACTCCTCTTCCCCTTTCTGAGTGGTTCCAACTCCATCACAAAAATTTGTTTGGCCCCTTCATTCAGAAAGAAATCAAATTCATCCGGCATTATCAGATGTACAGTAACTATTGCTATGTAAATCGCCTCCCAGAATCTTAGTTGGGTCAGTTTCGTACAGCCATCAGGGCCCTCAGTTCCAACACAGCTCATACTGAGCCCGTTCAGGTCGATTTTGCCACCCTGGTTATTCCTGATGTAGTGTTCCTTCCCCCTCTCCATGCTCTGATTATGGATTCTTCCGTGGGAACACTTATCTTTGAGCGAGCTGCAAGGGTAATGGCCAGATTATTTGTTCAAGATGGCCGTAATTTATCTTTCCCAAGATTCATCTTCAGACAATATCTTCAGGGGCATATCAAGGCAGATGTTCTGGCCCCCATTCTTTCTGAATGTGAGCGGTTATCTCCTGACAAATGGATGAAGCTCTATCCCTTGTCTACTTAGCAGCTAGGTGATCTAAATGCCTCTCAGGCCAGCTCCAACCAACCTCCCCTGTCACCTGGTGAATTTTTGGATGCCAACTCTCTTCACCTCATCCGGGATTCCTATCTGACCTGGGTCGAAAGATACAAAGTTTTCTTTGCCTTAAAGCAAGAGCTTCGGTCGCTTAAGATTGACTATCCCCTCAAGATTGAAGCCTTTCTTCGTTTTGCCAGCTTTGGGTCCTTCTTAACTTACAAGTTAGCCCTTGGCCATGTTAAGTATGGGGACTTCATTTCAGATCAAAGGCAGCTTCATATCAAAAGGATGGCTCCCACCATGGGACCCTCCTATCAAATTGAAATTGGGGCCTTTCAAGCCTTCTTTGAAAAGCAGGAACGCCAGGCACTCTCTGTCATCAGGCGCTTTGGCTCCTTGTTATCCCCTGCTTATTACTTATCTGTAAATCCTCAAAACTGATCAATATATGTTGGTTGTCTGCCCTTCCATCTTTTCTCTTCTTTCTTTGTCTCAGCGTATCTTTTTGCTTACTGACAAAAAGGGGGAGAAAATTAGCATGTCTGAAATACATTCCGAAAATCTTAGATTTAGAAAAATACTTAGCATGTTTGAAATACTTTTTAGAAAATTCATGCTTATTGATAATTTTTTGTCATCACCAAAAAGGGGGAGATTGATGATCAGTCTATCCCCACGAAATTTTTAAATATACATATATTTTGGTAATTAACAAAACCTTATCAAAGTTCTCTAAGCCTTAAGTACAGGAAATACTCCAAGGCCAAGGTCAATCAAGCTAATATTGGTAAGCATTAATTATTTCAAGATCATATTTCTCTAAGTCCACATCGACTTCTGTTGAAAGTCACAACGACTTTCTTTAGTGCTATAACGATTTGAATTCATAACGATTTCTTAAGTGTCTGAACAACTTCTTTACTGTGACATCGTTTGATTACAAACAAATCGTTCTCTCAACGATTCTATAAGTTATCGCAACGCTTTCTTTAGAATTCGCAACGACTTGCTCGCCGTAACGATTTCTTAAGTTATCATAACGATTTCTTTAGAATTCGCAACGACTTGCTCGCCGTAACGATTTCTTAAGTTATCATAACGATTTCTTTAGAATTCGCAACGACTTGCTCGCCGTAACGATTTCGTAAGTCATCATAACGATTTCTTTAGAATTCGCAATGACTTGCTCGCCGTAACGATTTCTTAAGTTATCATAACGATTTCTTTAGAATTCGCAACGACTTGCTCGCCGTAATGATTTCTTAAGTCATCATAACGATTTCTTTAGAATTCGCAACGACCTGCTCACCGTAACGATTTCTTAAGTTATCACAACGATTTCTTTAGAACTCATAACGATTTGCTTCGCGCAACGATTTCTTTAGAACTCATAACGATTTGCTTCGCGCAACGATTTCTTTAGAACTCATAACGATTTGCTTCGTGCAACGATTTCTTTAGAACTCATAGCGATTTGCTTCGCGCAACGATTTCTTTAGAACTCTTAACGATTTGCTTCGCGCAATGATTTCTTTAGAACTCATAACGATTTGCTTTGCGCAACGATTTCTTTAGAGCTCATAACGATTTGCTTCGCGCATTAATTTCTTTAAAGCTCATAATGATTTGTTAAGTACCTATATCGAGTTCTTCGTTGAATACAACGATTTACTCTCTATAATGACTTGTTGGTATTCATAACGATTTCATAAGTCATATAGACAACGACTTTATAGTTTATATCGACTTGATATTTATCTTATCTCTTAAGGCGTTGAATAGTCAAAGACTTCCTTATCTGTCTGACTGCTGTGCATTTAATGAAGACAGAATGTATCTCTGCATGCATGTAGATGATATCCTTTTACTATTGTGCATATTCTGTCAACATCTTTTAGAACAAGCTATTTGGCATTGCTATTTTGGTGAATACTCACATCAACGTTTACTGACAACAAGAGACAGCCTAGCTATCTACTGTTCTAGCATTTAATATGTGCAGGGTCCTAAAGACATTCTGTCATACAACGTTGGACCATATAGACGCCAGAAGACATTATCTCTTTGCGTGCTCAACTGGATAAAAGATTGTTGAAGCTTCCAAATGTCAAGCAGTCTAACGTCTACCAATCTAAGAGACAACGGTTACTTCAACGGCCGTATTTCAAAAGGAGATATAAATACAAGACAGAAGAGAAGAATCAGATGTCAAGTAAGTGGAGAACAAGCATCTCGTATACAAGCATTCAAATTCTTCTGCAAGAAGTCTAGAGCCAAGAATCACATTCCTCATCATCTTTAGCTCTTCGCTCTCTGTGCTGTAATAGAATTTCTAAGAGAGCCCATGTAGTTTTGAGAGTGTGCCTTGTTTAGATCTTTTGCTATCAGTGCTTGTTGCTTCAGATTTTGGCTTGTAAAAGCTTGATCTAGGGGCTTGAATTAATTCTATTCTCTTTGTGGTGTTTCCCTTTGTGTGTGAAGGAAGACCTGGGGGGCTCCAGGGTGCTGTTTCCCTTCGGTGTGAAGGAAGACCTGGTGGGGTATCCAGGGTGCTGTTGTTCCCTTCTGGTGTGAAGGAAGACCAGCGGAGCTAGGTGTTGTAGTGTCCATAGGGGGACTGTACCCTAGTTAGTGAAATCCTGAGTTGTTGCTCAGGGACTGGACGTAGGACTCCTAAGGAAAGGAGGTCCGAACCAGGATAATTCCTTGCGTTGTGTGATTGATTCTTTGTGGGTTTGTTGTTCATACTAACCGTTACTAACCAACATCGAAGATTGTTTTTGTGTATATTTTTATGTATAGGTGTCACCTAGATAGATTTTTTAAAGACCCATTCACCCCCCCTCTGGGCTTGTCAACTGGGCAACATCTCCTACACTACGATTGCCACCTCCATGGATAGCTTGCGAAATGGCGCGCGTTAGTTCCTGGATGGTTTGTTGCATGCCCCTCATTTGAGCACGTTCAGCAGTCATCTTGATTGCTTAGTTCCTACAAAATAACTTATTGTCATGAAATCAATGTGGAATTTAATTCGTGCGTGTGTGAGTTCATTTTAGCTAGTTACCCTTGGCTCTAACCACAACTCACATAGGTAGGATAGTTGACTCTAGTCGAGGTAGGTTTACCTAGATCATCCTATACTTAAGAATAACCTAGGCTCTGATACCATAAAATTGTCACGCCCCGATGCGGAATATCGGAACGCGAGGTAGTTGCAAGTAAATGGGTACAGGGCAAGTACTAGACATCAAACTGTTGCACAATGAATAATACTAAAGCAAATTCATTTCATTAATAACTTTCCAATGTCTAGTTACAACCACTAATATCAGAGCCAATCTATAGGGCCCAATTACATTGAAATAAAGTAAAAGACTAAACTTCAAACCTAACTACTACAACGCCAAACATAGTAATAGGACGCTAGGGTACTCATGACATCACTCCAGGTCATTCCCGTCCTCTTGAGTGTATGGTTCATCCTCGGTCTCACCTGAGAACACAACGACAAATAATGCAGGATGAGCGAACAATGCCAGTAGGACTTAAATCTCATGCTCGAGCAGGCTTTAAATAATTAATGAATTAAAGGCAGAGTAACTAATGATAGAGCGAGAACGTCAAGTATGGTAAAAGATAGCAGGATAGCGTATGATCGAAATAGCAAGACTATCCAAATATAGACTTTCCAAAAATAGCACAAGTGTTGGGAATAGCACAAAAATAGCAGGATGGTCATAGCACAATAGCACAAAGTATAACAATAGCACAACGAGCATAGCACTTTTTGTCAATAGACACGAGAGAATATAGCACTTTTTTATTGTCATTTAGATAGTCGAGATAGATAGCACTCAAGTGTAATGCCAAACACTCTGATCATTTAACTCCCATGGGTACTAGCACTTTCGGGCGCACATCCCAGGACCAGATCGGGCCCTTTATATATTGCCAGGTGTAGACGCGAGATTTGGCCCATCCCCGCGTGGTTCTATGGCCCAATAAAGCCCGTTTGACCATTTGTTGACTTGCCTCGGATGCCATGTAGACGGCAGCATCGATTGCCGCTGACTACATGTTGACGGCAAGCCTCCTGGACGTTTACTTATGTCAGTGTCCACATCGGTGGACGTCTGCATGGTATTGGAGGCAGGATCTGTTGACGTCAACATGGTTTACCAGGTCTACGCAACTACCCCGAGAATCTAGCCCACTTGCACCATTCACTCGCCCATGCAGCGTATGGGACCATTCCCAACGGAAAAATGGGCCACCTTGGCACCCCCTTGACCCAGTAAAAATCCTACTTGGCCTCTCCCCATTGGTTGGAGCCTTAATACTTGGATTGCCAAGTGTGTAAGTGTGTTTCTTCACACTTGAGCATCCAAAGCTCCCAAGCTGCACCCCCACTGCCTATTTAACTCCCCCTTTGGCCTTCTAAGTGAGGGGGGAGAGGCTGGACGTCCATACTTTGTCACTTAGAGAGAAGAGAGAGAAAATTGCACCCTACCTTCCACCACTCTTCTTCTTCATTCTCTCATCACTTGGGACATCTAGGAGGCTTCATCCCGAGCTGGAGGAGCCCCACAAGGAGTCAACAACGCCACAGCAACGAGGATCATCTCCCTCCTCTTCCTCTCTTTCCCTTCCTTTCCCTTTAGCTTTTGCATGTTACACACACATTCCCACACACTCTAGGCACGTAGGGCACCTTCCTACACACCTAGAAAGGGGTTTCCCAACCAAAAACGGAGGGAAGAAGGGTGGTCATAACATTTGGCCACCCCTCTTCTCAAGTCCGCAACCGGTACGGGAATCGCCTTTTGAGCTTTGCTTTTTCATTTGGGACATTTACTACACTGCATTTGAGTCTAATAGAGCTTCTTTTTGTGACAGGAATACTCCGAAGAAGACCGCGGAGCTCTCTTTCTTTGGTCAGCTGAAGAAAGGGAGGTTGAGGCCCCATCTCTGTCCGCTGCGTGAGGCTACTGCACCGACGTGATCATAACCTCTCCTTGGGCACAGGTAAGGCCCTGGCGATCACAAACATCTCCCTCCATTTCTGGTTTTCTTTGTTCCCTCCTCAGTCAACTCAGTCAACCGGGGAGTCAACGAGGTCAACCAGTGACCCATCATCGCCAACGAGAGTCCAGTGACTTTCGTGGGCCATCGGAGGACCCTATAGTTCGACGGGGGTGTGGCGAAACGAATCGTCCACACCAGGTATTGGTTATATTGTTTATCTTAGACAATCAGTCAATGGCCAATATAGAGTACCAAGAAATAGATGAGAGCACTAGATAGACGAGATAGTAGAGAGAATGTGAATAGATGAGCGAATAGAGTATATATGAGAGCTAGTGGACATTGCACGTAACACGTCGAGTAAGCAGGCGATAGTAACAGTTGCACAACACGCACACTCGGTGTTGGCAGTCCGGTGGAACTCACAACCCTTCCACTGGCCATGTTAAGCACAGGTCCAGAGGTCCGGCGTGATTCAAGATGAGAGCGAACTTCTAATAGCCATTTGGATCATATTGATCCCTAAAGGGTGTAACAGGTATTAGGGTACAACTGGCTCATCGACCATGTGGGAATCCATGGACAGAGGAGACTTACGGAGGCCTTGAACAAAGACTCACTAGTTCGGCAGAAGGAATATCTGATGGAGAGTTCGTCCAAGTCAAGAAAGACAGTAGTTATAGAAACAAGTGCTCGACGTTCTAGAGGAATTCTAGAACAGTGGAGCGTCGGTATCGGTGTTCCAAAACATTGCGAGAAAACGTACACATGTAATAATTAAGCATGAGGCAATTTAATTACATAAATTACCAAATATATTATGTAACATGTTCACGCCAATTAAGCCATATTTGGATGGTTCAAAGTGTGTGCATGTGGCATGAAATCATAGATGGAAATTAGTCGTGTGTATGTATTTTAAATCACATATAAATGTTCAATTTATATTAAGTGCAATTACTGCGGTTATAACTGGGATTAAAGGGTATAAGCACAATAGGCAATTAGAGCATTGAAATTCAGGGGTTTTTCTGTAAAAGACCCAGATCGCGACGCACCCCCGTGAGCGTAGCGATGGGGTCAGGGCAGATCGCAACAAGGGCTTACACTGAATCCGGCAGGTTGTTCAGAACAGGCGCTGAAATCGCGACGGGGTCTTGCAAGGATCGCGACAACTCGGTCAGGACAAGCGCACGGATCGCGACGGCAGTGCCCGTCGCGTTCAGATAGCGACGATTGATGCTGTTACGACAAGACCCCTGAACACGGCCTATAGGGTCGTCACGTTCATAGGGCCTACACCGGAGTCCGACAGAGGGTCAGACATGTCTTGGATTGCGGTCCAAGAGTGCCCTTCTTGACACAAGGGGATTCAAAAATATAGAACTAATTGCACATGCAACGAAAAATCATGAAACTAGTTGCAGGTTGTTCTAAACATGCGTGAGAACTTGTAGTAAATAGGAATTTGAAAACATATATGTTTTGGTCAGGTTTTAATCAAATGAAACATGGAGTACAACAAACTGCAAACAGTGGAGATGCAAGAATTTATTCGCAAGATATAGTAGATGAAAATTAGGGCTTTTAGGGGCAAAAGAACCCTCACATCCATCAGTTCTTACAGTAAAAATCTCATGGCATGAGGATGAGTAAACATGAAGATATAAATTTAATAAGAGGGTTCAGGGTCATGAAGTTCACAGAACTTCGAAAATTGAGAACTAAATATTTGCTCAATGGAAAAATATGAAACCAAAGGGCTTTTGTTCCTGATGGAGGAGACATCCTACAGAAAAATTTTCATGGTTTATGCTCGTGAGAATGCCTACCTTTCACGTTTTTCCTCTTCTAGGGTTAAGACTTGAAGAACTCGGGTTGAGAGCTTGAGAACTCCTTTCTCCCACGATTTCTCCTCCTCTTGGCCTCTCTTCCTGATCCAGCAACCTCTTGGCACGAGCTAGGGCCGGCCATGAGGGTTTTAGAGTAGTATTTAAGCTTCTCCCCATTCCTTTTCCTAGTTAAGTCTAATTCCCCTTTAATTCCGAGTTCCTATTTTCCTCTCCCCTTTTAAGCAAGAGATCTCTAATTGGGTTGAGAGAGAGGGGATTTCGTGGCCAAGCAATTGGGGTAGGTTTAGGATTCCAAATCCAACTCAAATACTTATTTTAATGCATTAAATACCCTCTTTTATTTAAGTAATAATTTTAATTACGAAGTTAGGATATTTTCCTATTATTCCCCTTTTTAAAACCACTATTTTAGCCCACTAATTTCAAATGGGTCCATTTAACAAAGCCCATTAATTCTTTTCTTTTAATGGGTTTAAATTCTCTTTCCATTAATTTCCTTTTTAATTTTATTTCTTTTATTTACTTTTCTAATAAATCAAAATTTTAATATTATGTAAATTTTAAATTTTTCCAAAATTCAGGTTGCTACAATATAGCACATCTAGCACGTTAAAGGAATGGCCATATCACGAGATAGCACGTTACGATAGTACAATAGGACACTTGTCAATATAACACTTTGATTGTCTTTAAATTATCGAGATAAGTGACACTTGAGTGTAATGCCGAACACTCTGATCATTAAACTCTCATAAGCAAAAGCACTTTCGGGCGCACCTCCCAAGACCAGATCGGGCCCTTAATATTGTTGCCTAACATTAGTCATGTTTTTATCTTAGACAATCACTCAACAATGGCCATAGAGAGTACCAAGAAATAGATGAGAGTAATTGAAGAATAGATGAGAGTATAGAGAACGTGAATAGATGAGCAAATAGAGTATAGATGAGAAACTACAGTCAATGCACGTAAAACAACGTTAAACAGACGATAGTAGCAGTTGCACAACACACTTAATTATGTGTCGGCAGTCTGACAGAACACACCAACCACCCACTGGTCGTGCCATGATCATAGTCCAGAAGTCCGGCGTGATCTCAAGGTAAGAGAGTAAATCTAAGGCCATTAGATCATGTTGATCCCTAGGGGTATCATGGGTATTGATGGTAAAACCTGCTCATTGGCAATGGATGTCCGCCAAAGCCAAGGAGTCTTATGGAGGCCTTGAGCAAAGAGTTCCTAGTCCAGTCAGGAGTATTCCCAATGGAGAGGTCGTCCAAGCCAAGAAATGTGTGTATAGAAAGCATTTGCCTGTCTTGCCTTGAGTGCTCGAAGGCAGAGGGATACGATAACGATATCCAAATCAAGCGAATAAAACGAAGACAAGTTCATTAAAATACTAGGGAAATTAACATGAAATAATTGCACTTATTTACTAGATATATTATTGAGGTGGGTTCTGTGAAGTCTCATGTCAAAATTCATGTTTGGTGTGTGCATGTGAGAGAAAATCAAAGATAGCATATGAGAGTCACACACATGTCTTTTAAATAAGTAAATCACGTGAATATAATTAACAATTGATTTAACATGTTGTTAATGTTCATTAAGAAACATTACAAGGATTTAACCATGATTATAGAGCATGATTTATTAAATATATTAGGGTTCTAAAAGTCACAGTCAGGTCGTGAAGTTGGCGAGGGTCGCGTTCGGGTCGCAGCGCACTGGGTCGATGTGATGGCCATGTTCTTGTCGCGATGGGTTGGGGCGACGCGTTAAGGTCGTGACTGACAAGCTAACGCATTTGGGTTGTAGCCGAGATGCCAATGTGACGATGTGGTTCTCATTGCGATGGTTCATGGCGATGCATTCGGGTCGGGTGTTGACAGGGCTTGCTTGCGAGGACTCTAAATCCATGGCCAACTACTTAGGATAGAGTTAGGACTCTTTTCAGGATATTTATGAATCATAATAGTGATTATCTTGCCCCTTTTGATTTATTAATAAATTAGGTACAAATTTAAGCCTATTTATCTCTAATCCAACATTGGGATTTTGCTTTGTGGCCCAATAACTCATGTTTGAACTATAATTATAGCCCAACACTTGTTTTTGCTTAATGAATTTTAATTTATTCACAATTCTTTTAATTTAAATTTATTTATCTCAATTTAAAATTGAGTGTTGCTACATCTTCCCTCTCTTAAAAAAAACTTAGTCCCCAAATTCATATGATCATATGAGGAAGAATATCTTACTGAATAGATCCAGGTAGTTTCGTCTCATGGTTGATTCAGGTTCCCATGTAGCTTCTTCGTGTTGGCCCATTGGCACAAGGATAAACCTAGAGGGGGGTGAATAGGTAATCTGAAAAACTGAAATAGAAATCACCACTTGAAAATGTTTGCTTAGTCTAAATAAGCGTGTGCAAGGAAATTAAAGGCGAGGAAGCAAGCACACAAGGAACACAGAGATTTATCCTGGTTCGGCCCTTCCAAATGGAAGTCGTACATCTAGTCCCCAAGTAAATCTTGGGATTTCACTAACCATGGTACAATCCCCCCAAGGATATACAAACCCCCAGCTCCCCGCTGGTCCTCTTCCTTTCCGAGTAGGAAGGAAACTCACTTCTATTACAAGTCAAGAAGCCACCCTCCTGGAACAAACCCCAGTGCGGTTCTGCTAGACTTAAACCCCTAGCTAGGTTTTGCTGACACTAACCCCAGCTAGGTTCTTCCCTTAACCCAAGGGGAACACTGTGTACAGTCCCACAGCCGAACAGACACCCAGCACTTTGGCTGGTCTTCTCTTCACCCTAGAAGAGGAACACTATATACAGTTCTACAACTGGACATAAGTTTTTCTCAGAAAAGAAAGAACATACTGAGAGCTATACAAGATGAACACTAAGGAACTCAAACTCTCAGCTCACATACTCCCCCCTAGATTTACAATGATGCATAGAGAGAGTAAAGAGAGAAAATAAGTTTGAATGCTTGGAGCTTGAAGACTTCATATGATTGCTTGAGCGCACACTTCTTCTTTGGCTCGAGCTCTTTCTCTCTTGCTTTGAGTGTGTGTAAGACCTGGCCCCCTTGGGCCCTTTAGCCCCGTCCTCAGGGTCACGACAGGTGCCCCGGTCGTGACGTGGTCGCGCCGGAGAGGCCTGCCGTGACAAGTTCGGGTCGCGATGAACCCAGCCATCGCCTTCTTGTTGCGACGGGGGTGGCCGTCGCGTCCTTGTCGCGGCATCTGACGCGACGCAACTGCTTTTCTAACAGACGTGACCACTATCTTGTCTGTCAAAATAGTGCAGGTGCATACACCATTGACGCGACCTGTCAGGCCGTCGCGATTGCTTTTCTGATCTTTGAGGTTTGACTGCCTTTTTGGAGTCATGCCGGGGGTGGCCGTCGCGACATGGTCGCGACGCCAAGGGGTGTCGCGGCACGTTAGTTGTCGCGCCGGGTCGGCCCGTCGCGTTCTGGGGGCCGTCGGTTTAAAACCGAACGTCGCGCCCCACTCTCCCCGTCTCCCCTTTCTCTCCTACTTCTTCCCCTCTCCTTCCCTCCGAGCTCTCTTGCTGTTCTCTAATCTGTTCTTCGTGCTCGAGGTGTTCGTGCTGAGGCAGTGTCGCCTTGGTCGTGCAGGGGCTGTGTTCGTGTTGCGTTGAGCAAGGAGGAGGTGGTCATTCTTACCTTGAGCATGGATTCCTCACACTCCCAAGCCCCAAACCACAGGGAAAACACGATCCAATGGGTCGGCTCTACATGTGGAGGTAGGGACTCCTAATCCTCTCGCTCTAAGCATGCTCCCTTCCCCCTTTGGATCGTGTTTTCCCTATGGTTTGGGGCTTGGGAGTGTGAGGAATCCATGCTCGAGGTTGAGTGAGGTTTTCCTTCGAGCGTAGATTTATGTGAATCCATGTTTGTGGGGCTCTAAGGGTGGTTTTGAGGGATTTACAGTTTTCAATACATGTTGAGCATGCTCCCCTCCCCCTGTGGAATGTATATTTCGTGTTTTGGGTGGTTTCAGGAGGGACTGCTCCAGAACCCCCCTCTGCTGAAGACGCGACCACTATAGAGGTTGCGATCTTGTCGTGACAGCCTGGCTGGTCACGACAGGATCGTGACGCTCTTGAGTGCTGCGACCTGGTCGTGACGGCTAGGGCCGCCGTGACAGTGTCGTGATAGGGAAGGGCGTGGCGACAAGGTCGTGACGGCCCGATGCGTCACGACTACAACCGAGAGACAGGTTTTGGTCTTCGCCATTTCCGCTTCTTTTATTGTACCCGTGGCACCTGTGCTAGTTCCCTAGTACGGTCCTACACTAGTCATTCGCCCGGTGCTCGGCACTTGAGG
This sequence comes from Colocasia esculenta, assembly GCA_014218235.1. Taxonomy (NCBI): domain Eukaryota; kingdom Viridiplantae; phylum Streptophyta; class Magnoliopsida; order Alismatales; family Araceae; genus Colocasia; species Colocasia esculenta. The sequence continues at coordinate 140,437,115 of CM024755.1, read as the reverse complement.
GCTTGTCCCGTGTGAGAAGTTGTTACCGTTGTCTGGGACCCCCGCCCTCAGGAGCCTGTTGAGGGAGTACTCCGGGCTACAAGTGTGCTCGAGTTGGCAGCCCAGCAGGTGAACTCTGGAGTTGAGGGGAAAACAGTGGTTAGGACAGCGGCATTGAGTCATTTGCAAAGCTCTCGTGGTTGGTCTGGGAGCCGAGGACGGTTAGGAGTTCTACCCGGCACATGCCAGCCAGTCCTGTTTCTCACTGCCTCGCTCATTGTGGCCCTGGAACCACTTGGAGAGGCCAGGCATGAGACCGTAGTCCGGCCAGACTATGGCGGTTACTGTTGTGTACATTGTGTCCTACCTCGCTCTGACGAGACGTGAGGGTTAGGACTTGGGTCGAGGGTAAGACGTCCCGTAGCTAGTGTTCCTTGTCCAGGTGGAGTTCCCTCTGTCTGTGTTTGCTAGCCTTGTGGTGGTCATGACGAGCAAGCGTACGGAGTTTTCGACCGTGTTGTGTTCCCATACCACGCTAGTTGTAACTTTGCTTCTGCAATTCTGTTTGTAGGTAGAAGTTATAAACTACTGTTATTTATTTATTATATATATTCTTCTGCCTGTTAGAGCCAGTAGGAGATTGGTAGTCCCTATTGAGCTTCTGTTGTGAAGCTCATCCCTCCTTTTCCCAAGTAAAACTTCTCAGAAGCGGCAGGGCGTGCGCCAAGCGGAGGAGACGGGGCGGTAGTCGAGGACCCCATAGCTATCAGTGGTTCCCCTTTTCAATGTACGTCACCCTCGGGGTATGCCCCTAAGGGATCTGTTCTACCCCTGCCTCTTACTTGTACTAGCGTGTGTGCGTTGGGACTGTACTTAGAGCGGTACACAGTGGTCTCACTCTCTTTTCTGTTTCCGCTTGTACGTTTCTAGTTTGGCAGTTGACGTTTACTTCCATTACATATCCTGTTAGATATATATTATAGCCTTTCTGGGTCTCCGGATCCGTGGACGGCAACCGTAAAAATCGGGTCCTCGCCATGGGCCGAGGATCGGGTTCTCGGGGTCGTTACAGTGGTATCAGAGCTAGAGTCTGATAGGAATTGTAGTGGATTTAAACTGCGACATAAAGTCCCAACAGTAGTACAAGTACACTACTAGCCGCCCGAGTGGTATTGTTAACCTTTGTTGATTGTGTGCCATACAGGATATGGCTCCGCGCACGCGCCGGCAGGACTGAGAGTTGGTAGAGCATCAGGATGAGTCTGATATGCCCGCGTAGGGGCAGGTCCAGGAGTTGGTGTCCGCAGAGGAGTCAGTGGCACAGCCTCAGGGTGCAGCGGCAACAGCAGCGGTAGGCGGGCAGCAGCAGTAGGAGTACCAGCCTCAGCCGTAGCAGTATGCAGACTGGTTTCCCTTAGCAGAGCAGTTCTTCAAGAACTTGTACCAAGGAGCATACCAGCCCAGGCAGGCAGCAGCAGGTGGTCAGCCTCTGGTACCTCCCCCAGTGGTGCAGGAGCAGTAGGCAAAGCCAGAGGTGGAGCAGCCTGAGCGTCAGCAGCGGTCGGGTACTGGGAGTACCCAGGCCAGGCGGCGGAGGACGATGGTTACGGAGGATAGGACCGCTCTCCTTGAGAGGTTCTTGCGTCTCCGGCCACCGATGTTCTCTGGTGAGTATGATCCAGATAAGGGGGAGAGCTAGACACATGAGTTGGAGCATACGTTCGAGACCATGGAGTGCGCTGAAGAGGACCAGGTTCGTCTGGTGGTGTACCAGCTCAAGGGAGCAGCCCATGAGTGGTGGAGAGTTCAGAGGCAGACTCACTTCCAGGGGCAGCTGTTGGACCAGATCGCTTGGCAGTAGTTCTTGGAGGTCTTCCATGGCGAGTACTTCCCCGACTACGCTCGACGTGAGAGGCGAGACATGTTCCACGAGTTGGTGCAGGGCGATCTCACTATTTCTCAGTACCATCAGAGGTTCGTCCGGTTGTTGAGGCATGTCCCTCATGTTGCAGGCAATGAGCAAGCTTGTGCAGAGAGGTTCATTGTAGGACTGAGACCAAACCTGAGGTGGGGTGTGACGGCTCACATGTGTACCACCTTAGGAGAGGCCGTGGCTAAGGCCACCGCCTTGGAGAGGGAGACTTGGCAGCCCCAGCAGCAGCAGGAGGAGGGAGGAACCTCTTCCAAGTCCTCTCCGAACCAGCGTCCCACCGGGAGCCGCGGTAGCACGACTTCTTCTTCCTCGGGTTCGAGCAGTTCCGACAGCTCTGGAATTTGCTCGAAGTTCAGGCAGATGTCTACTCGCGGGGGTGGGCGGAGCTGGCAACAGAGGTGCCAGTCCAGGTTCGCAGAGCAGTCGGTGCAGCAGGGAGCCGAGCAGGGCAGACAGGAGGCAGTTTTCTACACTTGTGGTTTGCCAGGCCACTTCTAGAGGGATTGCCCGACAGGGCAAGTCCCGCAGCAGCAGCAGCCAGTATAGTACATGCAGCAGCTACCTCAGTACCAGTACCCTCCCCAGTAGCAGGCACAGCATCAGCCGCAGCGAGGGCAATACCAACAGCAGGCTCAGTAATTTTCACAGTTTCAGCAGCCGCAGCAGTACCAGCCGTACCAACAGCAGCAACAGTTCCCTCAGCACCAGCAGCCATCGCAGCAGCAGCAGCCCCAGCAGGTGCCGCAGCGTGGGCGTGGTCGTGGTCGCGTGATGGCACTCACCAGGGAGCAGGCTGAGGCGTCAAACCTGGTTATAGGTACCCTGCCTATCCTTGGTAGAGCTGCTCGTGTTTTGATTGACCCTGGTGCTTCTTTGTGTTTTGCTTCCGAGGAGTTTTACGAGTCTTTAGCTTGTCACATCTGAGAGGCAGTGTGACGTGATGGTCGATCTCCTGTCCGGTGACTATATGCGTTCTTTTGGTTACTTGGTGGGCATCACAGTTGAGGTTGAGGGGCACCAGTTGCCGGCCAGGTTGTATGCGTTGCAGCTTCGTGACTTTGACATCATCCTGGGCATGGACTGGTTGGAGGCTCACTCGACTGTGGTTGATTGTCAGCGGAAGACCGTTCACTTTGAGATACTTGGAGTGCCCATTCTCTACTTCTGAGGTATCTAGTCTACCCATCGGCCATTTATTTCCTTGTGTAGAGCTCGTTGTTTGATCCATGATGGTTGTATGGTGTACCTTGCTTCTGTTTGTTCCTTAGAGCCTAGAGGATCATCGGTTTTTGATGTGCCGGTTGTTTCTGAGTTCCCTGATGTCTTCCCAGAGGACCTACCTGGTTTGCCGTCTGAGCGAGAGGTAGAGTTCTCCATTGAGCTTCTTCCCAGTACGATGCCTTTGTCCAAGGCACCCTACCGGATGGCTCCGGCAGAGTTACAGGAGTTGCTTTAGCTAGGCTTCATTCGCTCGAGTCATTCGCCGTGGGGAGCACCTGTTTTGTTTGTGAAGAAGAAGGATGGCAGTCTTTATTTGTGCATCGATTATCGACAGTTGAACCAGGTCACTGTGAAGAACAAGTACCCGTTGCCGAGGATCAATGATTTGTTTGACCAATTGCAGTCATCCAGAGTTTTCTCGAAGATTGACTTGAGATCCAGTTACTATCAGATGAGGATCAGAGAGTCAGATGTTTGCTTGATGGCTGTCCATTCCAGGTATGGTCACTTCGAGTTCATCGTGATGTCGTTTGAGCTGACGAATGCACCTGCAGCATTCATGGATCTGATGTATAGGGTGTTCAGTGAGTAACTAGATCATTTTGTGGTCATCTTTGTTGATGATATCTTGGTCTACTCGGCTTCTGAGGAGGAGCACGAGGAGCACCTGAGGATCATGCTAGAGACCCTGCGAAGTCACCGCCTTTACGCCAAGTTCGACAAGTGCGAATTTTGGTTGAGGGAGGTGCACTTCCTCGGACACGTGATCTCGAGTGCTGGTGTGGCAGTGGATCCTGCCAAGGTGGAGGCGGTGCTGTCGTGGGAGCAGCCCACATCAGTGTCAGAGGTTCGCAGTTTTTTGGGCTTAGCAGGTTACTACAGGAGGTTCATCCAGGATTTTGCCAGGATTGCTGAGCCGTTGACCAGGTTGACGAGGCAGGATGTCAGGTTTGTGTGGTCAGAGGACTGTGAGTAGAGCTTCCGAGAGCTGAAGACGAGGTTGACTTCAGCGCCAGTGTTGGTCTTGCCGTCGGGCAGTGGTGGTTTTGTGTTCTACACCGACGCGTCAAGATCTGGTTTGGGTGCCGTGTTGATGCAGCATGGTGGGGTCGTTGCCTATGCTTCTCGACAGCTCAAGAAGCATGAGGAGAACTACCCCACCCATGACTTGGAGTTGGCAGCAGTGGTGTTCGCTCTCAAGTTGTGGAGGCACTATTTGTATGGAGAAGCGTTCGAGATCTTCACCGACCATCAGAGTTTGTAGTATATATTCACCCAGAAGGATCTGAACTTGAGGCAGCGTAGATGGATGGAGTATTTGAAGGATTATGACCTTACCCTCCCCTATCACCCAGGAAGGGCTAATGCCGTAGCCAATGCTTTGAGCAGGCGCGTTCACTTGAGTTCACTGATGGTCAGAGAGTAGAGGTTGTTTGAGGAGATATCCCAGGGGGTGTTTTACCCGTCGAGGTGCTGAGACCGTGCTGTGGCATCCAGTTTGTCAGTTTGGTCGTCAGTGTTCAGGCAAGTGTTGTAGGCACAGCAGGCAGACTCTCAGTTGGCAAACATTTTGCAGATGCCAGATGTTGAGATAGACGAGGGTAGCGGGGTCAGATTCAGAGGCCGCTTGTACGTTCCCGAGGAGGCGTGCCAGGTGCTTTTGTCAGAGGCTCACAGGTCAAGATATGTTGTTCATCCTGGCTCCACCAAGATGTACCATTGCTTGAGGAGGTTCTTCTGGTGGCTAGGAATGAAGAGGGTGTGGCAGAGTTTGTCACTCGGTGCCATACCTGTCAGTAGGTGAAGGCTGAGCATCAGCGTCCTGGTGGTGAGCTGCAGCCGTTGCCCATTCTCGTGTGGAAGTGGGACGACATCACCATGGACTTTATGGTTGGTTTGCCTCGCACCCTGCAGAGGCACGATGGTATTTGGGTGATCGTGGATCGTTTAACCAAGTCAGCGTACTTTTTGCCAGTTAGGATGTCTTGGTCAGTGGACAGGTTAGTCAGGCTGTACGTGGACAGAGTCATCCCATTGCATGACACTCCAGTTTCGATCGTCTCTGACAGAGATCCGAGCTTCACGTCAGGGTTTTAGCGTAGTCTGCAGAGAGCACTTGGCACATAGTTGAGGCTGAGCACAGTGTATCATCCGCAGTCAGATGGGCAGTTAGAAAGGACCATTCAGACTTTAGAGGATATGCTGAGAGCATGCTGCTTGGACTGGAGTGGCACTTGGGAGTCGCACCTTCCGATGGTAGAGTTCGCCTACAATAACAGCTATCTCGAGCATCGGAATGGCGCCATACGAGGCTTTGTATGGTCGCCCGTGCAGGACACCTCTTCACTAGTTTGAGGTTGGAGAGAGGCAGCTTTTGGGACCAGAGTTAGTGCAGCAGTGTGCAGATACAGTTAGACTAATCAGGCAGAGACTTTAAACAGTGCAGAGCCGGCAGAAGAGCTATGCAGATAGCCACAGGAGACCGTTACAGTTCAGTGTAGGTGACCTTGTTTTCATGCGGGTCTCACTGACCAAGGGTGTTATGAGGTTTGGTAAGAAGGGAAAGCTCAGTCCCAGGTACATTAGGCCTTTCCCTATCTTGGAGAGGGTCGACGAGGTGGCTTATAGGTTGAGTCTTCTGACAGAGTTGGCAGGCGTGCACAGTGTTTTCCATGTTTCGCAGCTCAGGGAGTACATCGCAGATCCTTCGCACGTGTTGGACTACTCGCAGCTAGAGGTAGCGCCAGATCTATTAGTGCTAGAGCACCCAGTCAGAGTTGTCGACCGCAGAGTGCAGCAGTTGCGTCAGAGGCAGATCCCGTTGGTTAAGGTTGTTTGGCAGAATCACGTTGGTGGCGAGGCCACCTGGGAGCGTGAGGATGAGATGCAGGAGCAGTTCCCCTATTTGTTTGATTGATTGGTATGTTACTTCTCCCTGCACTATTTTCCGAGTTGAGACTGAGTTGTTTTCATTTCGAGGACGAAATGTCTTAAGGAGGGTGGGATGTAAGACCCGGCCCCCTTGGGCCCTTTGGCCCCATCCTCAGGGTCGCGACAGGTGCCCTGGTCGCAACGTGGTCGCACCGAAGAGGCCTGCCGCGACAGGTTCAGGTCGCGACGAACCCGGCCGTCGCCTTCTTGTTGCTATGGGGGTGGTCGTCGCATCCTTGTCGCGGCGTCTGACGGCGACGCGACTACTTTTTTGACAGACGTGACCATTATCTTGTCTGCCAGAATGGTGCAGGTGCATATAGCGTTGATGCGACCTGTCAGGCCATCGCGATTGCTTTTCCGGTCTTCGAGGTTTGACCGCCTTTTTGGAGTCACGCCGGGGGCGGCCGTCGTGACATGGTCGCGATGCCTAGGGGCATCGCGGCACGTTAGTTATCATGCTGGGTCAGCCCGTCGTGTTCTGGGGGCCGTCGGTTTAAAACCAAACGTTGCGCCCCATTCTCCCCCTCTCCCCTTTCTCTCCTTCTTCCCCTCTCCTTCCTTGCGAGCTCTCTTGCGGTTCTCTCGTCCGTTCTTTGTGCTCGAGGTGTTCATGTTGAGGTGGTGTCGTCTTGGTAGTGCAGGGGCTGTGTTCTTGTTGCGTGGAGTGAGGAGGAGGTGGTCATTCCTACGTGAAGGTCCCAACGGGTCGGCTCTACACGTGGAGGTAGGGACTCCTGATCCTCTCGCTCTAAGCATGGTCCCTTCCCCCTTTGGATCGTGTTTTCCCTGTGGTTTGGGGCTTGGGAGTGTGAGGAATCCATGCTCGAGGTTGAGTGAGCTTTTCCTTCGAGCATAGATTCATGTGAATCAATGTTTGTGGGGCTCTAAGGGTGGTTTGGAGGGATTTACAGCTTTCAATACATGTTGAGCATGCTCCCCTCCCCCTGTGGAATGTTTATTTCGTGTTTTGGGGTGGTTCCCGAGGGGACTGCTCCGGAACCCCCCTCTACTGAAGACGCGACCACTATAGAGGTCGCGATCTTGTCGCGACGGCCTGGCTGGTCACGACAGGATCGTGACATTCTTGAGTGTCACGACCTGGTCGAGGCAGCTAGGGCCGCCGCGACAGTGTCGCGACAAGGAAGGGCGTCGCGACAAGGTCGCGACGGCCCAATGCATCGCAACTACAGCCGAGAGACAGGTTTTGGTCTTCGCCGTTTTCACTTCTGTTACTGTACTCGTGGCACCTGTGTTAGTTCCCTAGTACGGTCCTACACTAGTCGTTCGCCCGATGCTCGGCACTTAAGGGCTTGTACCGTGTGAGAGGTTGTTACCATTGCCTGGGACCCCCGTCCTCGAGAGCCTGTTGAGGGAGTACTCCGGGCTACGAGCGTGCTCGAGTTGGCAGCCCAGCAGGCGAACTCTGGAGCTGAGGGGAAAATGGTGGTTAGGACAGTGGCGTTGAGTTGGTTGCAGAGCTCTCGTGGTTGGTCTGGGACACCGAGGACGGTTAGGAGTTCTACCTGGCGCAGGCCAGCCAATCCTGTTTCTCACTGCCTCAACATAGACTACAGCAGTTACTGTTGTGTACTTTGTGTCCTACCTAACTCTGACGAGACGTGAGGGTAGGGACTTGGGTCGAGGGTAAGACATCGATGGGCGCACCTGACCTTTGACTAGTGGTAGTGCTTTCCATAGCTAGTGTTCCTTGTCCAGGCAGAGTCCCCTCTGCCTATGTTTGCTAGCCTTGTGGTGGTCACGACGAGCAGTCGTACGGAGTTTCCAACCGTGTTGTGTTCCCATACCATGCTAGTTGTAACTTCACTTCCGCAATTCCGTTTGTAGGTAGAAGTTATAAACTGTTATTATTTATTTGTTATATATATTCTTCTGCCTGTTAGAGCCAGTAGGAGATTGGTAGTCCCTACTGAGCTTCTGTTGTGAAGCTCATCCCTCCTTTTCCTAAGTGAGACTTCTCAGCAGCGGTAGGGCGCGCACCGTGTAGAGGAGACGGGGCGGTAGTCGAGGACCCCGTAGCTGGCAGTGGTTCCCCTTTTCAGTGTACGTCACCCTGAGGGTATGCCCCTAAGGGATCTATTCTTCCCCTGCCTCTTACTTGTACTAGCGTGCGTGCATTGGGACTGTACTTAGAGCGGTACGCAGCGATCTCGCTCTCTTTTTTGTTTCCACTTGTACGCTTCCAGTTTAGCAGTTGACGTTTACTTCCGTTACATATCCTGTTAGATATATATTATAGCCCTTCTAGGTCTCCGGGATCCGTGGGCAGCGACCGCAAAAATTGGGTCCTCGGCATGGGTCGAGGATCGGGTTCTCGGGGTCATTACAGTGTGTATGGCGTTAAGGCTTCTCACTAGATGTACACTCTTAGAATGATTTTCAGAAAGGATCTCTATCTATTCTTTTTTTTTGCTTCTCCCTTTTATGAAGCAGCTTTGAACAGATCTGTTGACAGATGGCCATTGGAGCTCTCTGATCCATAGCTCATCTTCTTCTTCATCTTCTTTCCTTTTAGTCTAACGGACTTCTTCTTGTGCCTACTGGCTACTTGGAATGGAGGAAGATGTTCTAGCTGGTGTAAACTTCTAAGGATGCCAACAGCAGGTCCAAGAAATTGACTGTGTGTAGAGGTGGACCTGCAGACATTAAATGCAAGGCAGATTATTAGACTCATGAAGTCTTTTGTTAGGTGGCTCATACTTGTTTTTGCCTTTTGTCTGTATTTCCTGCAGATAGCTAGAAATAGAATGTAGGTGCTTTTCTTTTATTGCAGGAAGGAAGAGATCCTATGAGATAGGCAAAAAGATCTTCAGTCAGAGAAATAATAAGTTAAACATATGAAGTATATTTGAACTTTCATTTGGGCACCAAAGACATTTTGAAACATTTGAAATATAAAGGCAATCGATGTTTCATATAGGTAATCGATCTTTAAGTGAAGCAATCGATGTTCTAATGCAATCGAAGTGAAAGACAATCTATGTTCCAATGTAATTGATGTTTCAATGTAATCTATGTATGTAACCGATGTTTAAGTGTAATCGATGTTTCAATGTAATCCTTGTATGTAATCGATGTTTGTATATTCGATGTTTGAACACAGTCAATGTTCTAAGGTAATCGATATGAAAGACAATCGATGTATAAGCATAGTCGATGTTTAATCATAATCGATGTGAATGTAATCGATGTTTGTACATAATCGATCTGAAAGCATAATCGATGTTCTTGTAATCGATGTTAAGTAAATTGTAATCGATGTTTAAGTAAGTTGTAATTGATGTGTTTGTATAGTAATCAATTGGCACTTAGTCAGTAATCGATAGGCATTGAACAACAATCGATTTAGCTTTTCAATGCAAATCATGAAACAATAGTGTCATAGTATGTTGTATTTTTTAGGCAAACATGATATTAAATATATTCATGATATTTAAGTTAATCATGAGTTTTGTTATCACCAAAATAAAGGATAAAATATAAGAGTGGTTCAACACTTCGACCCCATGGTTGTTCCAGAGTACCTTCACCATGGAATATAGGTCGATTTTGAAGTTGTTGTACCTTCTAGTCCAGTATTTTAACAGGCTTCTCTTCATAGGTCATATCCTTGTGCAACACTATATCGTCAAAGCGAATTACATGCGATGGGTCATACACATACTTCCTCAACATAGACACATGGAAGACATTGTGTACAGTGGAGTATTGTGGGGGTAATGACGGATAATAAGCCACTTCGTCAACTCTCTCAAATACTTCAAAAGGACCAATGAACATTGGCCTTAACTTGCCTTTGATCCCAAATCTTTGGAATCCTCTAGTTGGGGATACTTTGAGTAGTACATGATCTCCAATCTGAAACTCTAGGTCTCTTCTTCTTTTATCAGCATAGCTCTTTTGCCTGGATTGGGCTATTTTGATTCTGTCTCTGATGAGTTGAATGTCTCTACTAGAACTTTGCACCAAATCAGGTCCCAACCATTGTTGTTCACCAACCTCATTCTAGCATACTGGTAATCTACAGCTTCTACCATAGAGTGCTTCAAATGGAACCATCTTGCTTGGTAGCTATTGTTGTATGCAAACTCCATCAATGATAGTTGCTCATTCTAGTGTCCTTCAAATTCTATTGTGCAAACCCATAACATGTCTTCTACGATCTAGTTTGTCCTCTCAGTCTATCCATCTGTTTGTGGGTGGAAAGCAATACTAAAGTTAAGTTTGGTACCAAGTGCAGCTTGAAGTCCTTTCCAAAAGTGAGAGGTAAAACTTGGGTCACGATCAGAAACTATGGATGCAGGAACTCCATGTAGTCTCACAATATCCTTCACATACATTGCGGCTAACACGTCCACACTCCAGGTACTTTTGATTTCTAAGAAGTGTGCGAACTTGGTTAGTCGGTCTGCTATAACCCAAATAGCATTGAGTCCACCACGAGTTTGGGGTAAACCCATGATGAAGTCCATGCCAATACTCTTCCACTTCCATTCTGGTATGTCCAAGGGTCTGAATACACCCATGGGACGTCGGTGCTCCGCCTTGACTTGCTGACAGGTGAGGCAGTGCACGGCATGCTCAGTTACCTCACGCTTCATGTTAGGCCACCAGAATGTTCTTTTCATGTCTTGGTACATCTTGGTTTCACTAGGGTGGATAGTATACTTGGTCATATGAGCTTCATCCATCAATTTCCTTTTTAGTTCTTCATTGTCAGGCACACAGGTCTTGCCATGAAATAGTAACCTTCCATCCTCAATGATGGAGATATCTGGTCTATCTGCTATGGTATCCCTGACACGAACCAAGAATGGATCATTTGCTTGTTGATCCTTGATCTCGATAAAAATGTCAGGTTGTACCTTGAGGTTAGCATCCAGTACCTAGTCACTCCTTTGCTCAATATTTATGTCTAGTCTGGCGAATTATTCCAGCAATTGCATCTCGCTCATAACTAAACATGACAAGGATGCCACAGGATTCCTGCTAAGCGCATCAGCTACAGAATTACCCTTACCAAGGTGATATTGAATGTTGAAGTCGAAGTCACATGTTGAGCTCCTTCTGAGAGAACAGACACTTCAGGCATTTGTGATCTGAGTAGACAATGAATTATTCTTCATAGAGATAGTGTCTCTAGATCTTGAGTGCAAAGTCAGCTGTAGCCAATTCTAGGTCATGGACAGGGTAGTTGACCTCATGAGGCTTCAATTGTCTTTACGAATAGGCTATCACTTTTTCCTTCTGCATTAGTACACAGCCTAGATCGATCCCAGAAGCATCAATATAGACTGAGAATCCTACACCTTCCACTGGTAAAGCGAGAACAAGTGCATATGTTAAACATTTCTTCAATGTCTGAAAGCTCTTCTCACATTCCTTGCGCCAGACATGGGGGTTCTCCTTCCAAGTGAGGCAAGTGAGGGGTACAACAATCTTCGAGAAGTCTATAATGAACCGTTTGTAGTAACTAGTCAGTCCAAGAAAACTTCTAACTTCAGTCACATTTGTTGGCTATCCCAAATTGAGTACAGCTTCAACCTTCGAAGAATCAATAGCTATACCATCTTTGGATATGACATGGCCTAGAAACGAAACTTCCTTGAGCAAGAACTCACACTTGCTCATTTTGGCATAGAGCTTGCTGTCACGCAAGATCTGCAGAGCAATCCTCAGATGCTCTTCATGCTCTTCTTTGGGCTTGGAATATATAAGGATATCATCAATAAATACCACGATGAATTTGTCAAGGTATGGTTGATAGGTGTTGTTCATCAATTGCATGAAAGCTACAGGAGCATTCGTTAGACCAAACAGCATAACCACAAATTCATAATGTCCATACCTGCTTCTGAAAGCCGTCTTATAAATATCTTCATCCTTGATTCTCATCTGATGATATCCAGACCTAAGATCAATTTTAGAGAAATATTTAGCACCAGATATTTGATCAAATAATTCATTGATGCGAGGTAGTGGGTACTTGTTCTTGATAGTTAGCTGGTTCAATTGCTTGTAATCAATGCATAGTCTCATAGATTCGTCCTTCTTCTTGACAAATAAAACAAGTGCTCCCCAAGGGGAAGTACTCGGTCTGATGAAATATTTCTCTAGCAACTCCATCAATTGGTCTCTCAACTCCTTCAACTCGACAAGAGACATTCTATAAGGTTGTCTTGATACCGGAGTAGCTCCAGAAATTAAGTTGATAGAGAAATTTACATCTCATACAGGGGGAATTCCTTGCAGCTCCTTGGGGAAAACATCAGAGTAGTCTTGCACTATCTGTATGTCTGCTACATTGGATACTTTCTTTTCAACTACAACAACGGCAAGGAATGCCACACATCCTTTCCTGATCATGCCTTGTGCACGAATGGCAGAGATTAGAGACAAGGGTCTCTAATGTCTACGTCCCTTGAAGGACGGCTTAGGGAATTCACTAAATGTAATCTTCCCTCTTCTACAATCAATGCTAGCCCTATAGGTGGATAGCCCATCGGCTCCTAATATAACATCATAGCCTTCCATGGGCATACACACTAGGTCGGCTCTCAAATTCAGTTCTCCAATCATTACATCAGCTAATGGAAAATATTTTTTTAGTTTGGCCTTCTCTCCCAGTGGTGTTGTAACATGGAATTCAAAACCCATGGATACAAGTTTAATGCTTAGAGTATCAGTAAAGTTTTGAGATATGAACGAATGTGTAGCGCCAGTATCAAACAAAATAAATGTTGATTAAGAAAAGACTTGCAGTGTACCTTCAACTACCTCACCTTCCTCAGTGGTTTTTGCTTCTTACAAAGATTGGAGTCTGCCTTGCCTCTTTTGTCCACCCGGATGCTTATCATTCTCCTTCAGCATAGGACAATCGGGAATGCAATGCTCACAACTCCCACAGCGTAGGCATGCACCAACTTTTCTCCAACATTCTTCGGCAGTGTGACCAGGCTTGTTACAATGCTTGCAGTTGGTCTTGTTTGAGGCGGAGGGATAGAGATCTTGGGTTTCCTTTCCTGGCTTGGCTTATCAGTGTTTCTCAACGGCCGCTTCTTGCCGTTGGTTGGTTTGCTTGAAAAACTTAGTGCTTATTCTTTCTTGATGATTCTACCCTTGATGTGTTCTATGAAATCAGTCACATCCTTTAGCAGCTGGGCCTTCTTGACCATGACGGCATACGTCTGGATGTCGAGTGGTGCCAGTTGAGTGATATATGAAGGCTTGAGTCCATTAAGGAACCGCTTCGCCTTCATCCTCTCTGTGCTAACAAGGTGATTGGCATATCGTGCCAACCGAGAGAATTGAGTCTCATATTCTGCAACAGTAAGGTTCCTCTATTTTAGGGCAGCGAAGTCAGTAGCCTTTCTTTCCTAAACTCATTCAATGAAATATTTAGAATGAATTCCTCCTTGAACTCATTCCATGTAAACTGTCCATCAGCCCTAGTGGTTGTTGGGTTGAGTGTGTATTTGAAACCTTTTAATGATGACTTTAATCATGACTAATTGACATCACTCATAATTTGATTTTGATGATGACATTTTGTACACTTTGTACATATTAAAATGATGACTAATTGAACATGTTATACATTTTATACATATCACAACAATGCTTAAACAAAATGTTTTTGATGTTTAATATCTCACATTTTAACGATAATATCTTGTATAATGGTTTACACTTTATATTTTCAGGTTTCACAAATTTGTCACAGTGGTGTCGACACAGTCCACCTGTGGTGTCAACACTAGATGACTGTCCCAGAAGCATGTTCTGAAGCAGTAGCCAGTGGTGTCAACACGGTCTGCCTGTGTGTCGACACAGTCTGCCTGTGGTGTCGACACAGTGCACATGTGTGTCGACACTAATTCACTGTCCCAGAAGCCTGTTCTGAAGCAGTAGCCAGTGGTGTTGACATAGTCTGCCTGTGTGTCGACACACTTCGACTAAAGCTCAAAAACTGATATTTTTCTGGACACGTGGCTACTTAGGAATCAAGGGATTTGACCTAGATTTTTGTGCCCACGCACCCCAAGGCACCTTATGGACATATGGGGCTATAAATACCCATGTTTCTTGTACTCCAAAGGCATCCCACGAAAAGAGAGACTAGACATCTCTAGAAAAGGGTGTGGCGGCTACAGAAAGGGGAAAAGGGAGCCTGCGTCCAAAAGGGAGCAGAGCTGTGCTGTTTGGAAGGAGAACGTGAAGAAGAAGAGAAGAGAAGAGGAGAGAGGATAAAGTATCTGCATCCAAAAAGGGAGCAGAGCAGCACCATCAGATTGAGGAGCAGAAGAGCAGCAAAGGAAGAAGAATAACTGGCAATCCGGATGCCACTGAAGCAGAGCATCGTGGATTGAAGAAGATCTCCAACGAATTCCTTCAAGCATCTTCAATCCAAGCTTCTGTAAGTCTTCTTCATCAAGGAACATCCAAGTCACATCTATTTCATTTATTTTCTTGGAGTGTTCATCCAGTTTTTCATTGTGTGATCTGTGTATGTGTTCTACACAGATCACTTAATTCTGTTTGTTCTATTTTTATCATTGTATTGAGATAGATCGGGCTAGAGGATCTATTCTCTAATTGAGCTTGTTCTAGCAGAACTTGGATCTTTCGTGGTCCAAAGGTTTGGAGCCGTAGTGCTCCGATTTTGAGCCATTGTGCTCAAATGCTTGTGAGTCATCGTAGTCATAAGTGGTTTGTGGAGTAGGTCATCGTACCTATCTCCTGGGTTTTCTTTGAGTCATTGTACTCAAAGGGTTTGGAGTCGTCGTGCTCCGGTTGTTTCTTGAGTCGTCGTGCTCAAGGGTGTTTTGGAGTCGTCGTGCTCCAGTGTGTGCTGTACTCAAGGTTTTGAGTAGTGTGGCCTCACTGTGTGAGGGGTGGATGTAGGAGTCACTGGAGGTGATTTCCAAACCACCTAAAAATCCTCTGTGCAGTGGTTTGAATTGTGGTTTGACATTGTATTGCACTAGATGCATGCATAGGGATTTCGCTCACACTGCTAATTGATTTGCTCACACACACTAATCACACATATTACATCTGTTCAGTGGGGTTTCATTTGAATAGATATCTTAATTCGAAGTAATTTTTAAATTACTTTAGTTTTCGATGCAAATCTATTCAACCCCCCCTTCTAGCTTTGCCATTATCCACCTATCAGATTCCTATAATTGGTATCAGAGCTGGTTCTCTGTTCATTGGTTGTATTTTGGGAGATCTGTCTTTGTGTGCTTAATCTCTCTGATTCCTACAATTGGTATCAGAGAGGGTTAACCACTCTAACTGTTAGATCTAATTCCTTGTTGCATTGTTTCATTGTGAATAGATCTAATAGTCTTTTAAGTTTTCGGTATAATGGAAAATTTCTTTAATCTGCATGAATTTCCTGTTATAATTTCAAAGATATCCCCAATCTCACTTTCATCAAGTTTTTCAGAGGAAGCACAAAGAAAAGGAGAAAAAGGAATTCACAAATGCTCAATGGCAAAGAAGAGCTTCAATGAATCCAGAAAATCAATAATTCAAAAGACTTTGGCTCTAACAGCACATTCTAAGAGCTCGGAGCATTCTTCATCCTCTTCAAAACACAAGAAATCAAATGGGTCTATAAGGTCAGTTAAATCCACTCCAGACTCATCTATGTATTCTAACTCTGATTCTGATGTAGATGAAGGAATGTCTCAGGTTAAATTGATTGAATTCTGTGAGAAGATACAAAATCTTAATGTACAGCTGAACACTAAAAATAAAGACTTGAAAAAGACCTTAAAATATTTCCATGAAGCAAATGAGAATTTGAAAAATGAAGTTAAAAAATTAAATTCTGAGAAAGAGAATTTGGAAGATGAAGTCCAAATCTGTGAAAATAAACTGAATGGCTAAAGGATAACTATGAGCTATTGAAATCAAAAGTCATTAATCTGGAAAATGAAAAAGAAGAATTGATTGATCTCAATGAAAACTTCAAATCTGACAATGATCAATTAAACAAACAGATTTCTAACATGGCTCCTGATCATCAAATAACTGAAAGATGTAAACAACTTGTTGAAGAAAATTGTCACTTAAAGAGAAAGATTGAATGCTATTATATGACAAACCATTAGATAATGATTGTAGCAATTTCAGTAATAAAATTGCTGATATGGAAAAACAAATTGCTCAATTTGAAAATGAAAAGAACAAGATGAAAAATGGTTTGGATGTCATGCTAAACAAGCTTCAAATTTCAGAAAAAGAAGTTGTTGCATTAAAAGCTGAAAAAACAGAAGCTTCAACATAAATTGAAGAATACTAAATACACAAGTCTTGCTTCTGTGAGAGATAAGAAAAATGAAAATAAAACAAAGTTAACATTTGTTAAAGCTGCTGCGAACAAGAACTCTACTAATTCTAATGAAAAACTAGTGAAAGTTCTTGTTCAGAAACAGACAGAGAAAAAGAAAAATGCTACTGTCAAGAAGATTCATCTACTTCCTCCATCAGTCCAAAAAGCTCTAAGGCAAGTTCCAAATTCACATCATGCCAAGAGCCACCAAAAAGTACCTCCTTCTCCTCATAGTATGCCTCCTCACAGGAAAAGGAGATTCCAGCAAACGCATACATGCCAAGGTAAATACTAGGTAATAAATGCTCTCATTTGCTTTAACTGCAATAAACCTAGTCATCTTGCCAAACATTGTTGGATTAGAAATCAAAATTTCAATAAACATGCCAAATCAGTCCAATGCTTTCATTGTCATAAAATTGGTCATATTTCTAGGGACTGTTGGTACAGAAATGATTTTATTGTGCATGCTCAGAAATTCCAGTCTAATGCATATGCTCATATACACAAGAATAAATATCATATTCATATTGAAAATGTTCAGAAATTCCATGTGTATAGGCATAGAAATGCTGCACAAAATCATTCTGTTTCTGCTTATATTAAAAATCCAAAAATTAGAAAACTTCATGAAAACATAGATGCATTGAGCAAGGCAAAATGAAAATCTGGAACTAATTCTACTCATAGTTCTATCAATGAAAGAAATGCATCTATACCAAAAATAAAATCATTCTGGATTCAGAAATCTTTATTGCACTCTAACATTGATTTCATAGCAGGACCCAAGCAAGTGTGGGTCCCAAAACCAGCTTGATCTGCAAGCTGAGGAGTCTTGCAGCCATACATTGTAAATGGATTCAAGATATTGGCTGTGCAAGACAAGAAATGATTGGAGAACACAGGTAAAATCTTTGAAAAAGAAATGAAGACTGTTCAGGTAAAATTCTTTATCATTTCAAATGTAAATTGTTTGAATTGAAATGAATGTTTAATTTTATCTGAACAATGAGAAATGTGTTTCAATGCTGCTTCCAACAAGAAATTTATGTCATAACAATTGAAATCATGTTTGTTTGTTTGTGCCCATGACTCCTTGTGCATATCTTCTTCTTGACTTATTAGTATATCAAATGATGACATGTGGAAAAACAAGTTATGCTTGTTTGGAAACTATCATTATGCATGAGTAAAATACTCTGTCAAGTACCAAAAGTCATGTTATGCTTAAAACTAATTGTGTGCATAATCATGTGTGAATTGTTTGCTAGCTTTTTCATTCCATGCACATATTAAGGGGGAGTAAATTTGAAAAAGTGCAAAAATGTTCTTGAAAATGCAATGAATTTCATGCTAAAACTAAAGAATAATTGACCTTTTTACAGTGACTATGTGGTATATTAAATGGTGAAATGTGAAAGGACAAGTTAGGCTTGTCTGGAAACTATCATCATGCGTGAGAAAAATTCTCCGCCAAGTATCAATAGTCTTTTCCTGCATAAAAGGTCATCAAGAAAAATGAAATCTCAAAAACTTTATTTTGAGTCTTTGAAACAATTTTGAGTTTTTGAAAAACTTTTCTCCTTCAATAAATTACCTATTGATATATGCTTGATCATGTTCATACTCTTTCTGTGCAAACTGCTTAGAATGAACATATCTGAATTGCTTAAATGATCATTTCATATCATGCATATCTTATGGGGGAGTGAGTCAAAAGAATCTTTGAGTGAAATGCTAGAGAAATATTCTTTCAAATCTGATTTATCAACAACTCCCATTCAGTTTGTTGACAACTGTTCTTGCAAATAAATTCCTCACTCTCACATTGCATTGGTATTCTTGGTATATCAAATGGTGATTTGAAGAAAGACAAGTCAGGCTTGTCTGGACACTTTCACTATGCGTGAGTATATGTCTCCGCCAAGTATCAAGAGTCTTGTATGCAATTGTTGAGGGGGAGTCCTTGTCTTTCAATAAAACATTCTTGTTTATTCTATTTTCACTTCATTTCATTCCTATTTCTTCAATAATCTTCATGTTCACCTTGTGAGGGGGAGATACATGAAAGGGGGAGTCATTGTCACATTCCTTGACCTTACTTGTCTATCTTGAACCCCAAACTCATCAGAATTTTTGAGTCATTGTGCTATTTTCTTATGAGAGAATTAAGATATTGAAACTAAATTCATTCTGCATTTAGTTTAATTTCAAAGATTCATTATCATTTCAAGGTTAAGCAATCTTAATACTGAATGTCTTTAAAATGACTTGCAAAACACTTGTAGGCACATGAGTGGCTTTACTATTTATCATGTGTATGTTTAAGCTTCATTTTTACCACATGTTAAGAATAATTTTTCTAAATTCGTAGTCATGACTTTTCTGGTCAAAGCAAACATATTCTTGCAAAACATCAAAAGAAAATGATCAACAATTTGGAAAGATACAAACAGTGCAATGCAAATTCTTGAACCACTGAGTAACCGGGTCATTTCACCTAAAAAGTGATTTATTTTGCGTCAAAAAGTGGAAATCAAAATTTTCAACTCTATTTAAGATAATAAAAGTTAAACCACTAAGTAATCAGGAGGTCTTGCATCTAATCAATGTGATCTCTTGCACTGAAAAGTGAGATTTAACTAATTTATTCTTGTATTCTTTCCCAGTTAAAAATGAAAGAAAATCAATTTGACAGGATGGAAATGCTTAAGACCTTAATAAAGTTCATGTATACTGAGTTTAGACCTCTTATTCTACATTGTGTTAAAATTAAAGCTCCTAACATCCTTGTTAAATCTTATGCTCACTCATATAGGTCACTTTACTTCACATTTGCATCATTATTTTAACTACATTCAGATCATTATATATGTACTACCTTGTGTTGAGTGTGTCTTTGTGCTTAAACTTTATTGCACAATACCAAAAACACAATAATTTCTCTCATATGTAAATACCACTTTGCCTCATTTATTTTGATCATTTCTGACCATTCATTTCCTACATTTCATTTCTTGATCTCCTACAATCTTTGTTTCTCTCTCTTATCTATCTTTTTGATGCTGTCAAAAAGGGGGAGAAAGTTCTTTAAAGGAGAGAAAGTTTTTTTTATGGGAGAAAATTCAAAAAGGGGAGATTTGAGTCAGGCTATTGGGAGATTGTGCATATATTTTGTCATCATCAAAAAGGGGGAGAATGTTGGGTTGAGTGTGTATTTGAAACCTTTTAATGATGACTTTAATCATGACTAATTGACATCACTCATAATTTGATTTTGATGATGACATTTTGTACACTTTGTACATATTAAAATGATGACTAATTGAACATGTTAAACATTTTATACATATCACAACAATGCTTAAACAACATGTTTTGATGTTTAATATCTCATATTTTAACGATAATATCTTGTATTAATGGTTTACACTTTATATTTTCAGGTTTACACAAATTTGTCATAGTGGTGTCGACACAGTGCACCTGTGGTGTCGACACTAGATGACTATCCCAGAAGCATGTTCTGAAGCAGTAGCCAGTAGTGTCGACACAGTCTGCCTGTGTGTCGACACAGTCTGCCTGTGGTGTCGACACAATGCACCTGTGTGTCGACACTAGTTCACTGTCCCAGAAGCCTGTTCTGAAGCAGTAGCCAGTGGTGTCGACACAGTCTACCTGTGTGTCGACACACGTCGACTAAAGCTCAAAAATGGAAATTTTTCTGGACACGTGGCTGCTTAGGAATCAAGGGATTTGACCTAGATTTTTGTGCCCACGCACCCCAAGGCACCTTATGGACATATGGGGCTATAAATACCCATGTTTCTTGTACTCCAAAGGCATCCCACGACAAGAGAGACCAGACATCTCCAGAAAAGGGTGTGGTGGCTGCAGAAAAGGGAAAAGGGAGCCTGCGTCCAGAAAGGGAGCAGAGCTATGCTGTTTGGAAGGAGAACGTGAAGAAGAAGAGAAGAGAAGAGAGGATAAAGTATCTGCATCCAGAAAGGGAGCAGAGCAGTGCCATCAGATTGAGGAGCAGAAGAGTAGCAAAGGAAGAAGAAGAATTGGCAATCCGGATGCCACTGAAGCAGAGCATCGTGGATTGAAGAAGATCTCCAACGAATTCCTTCAAGCATCTTTAATCCAAGCTTCTGCAAGTCTTCTTCATCAAGGAACATCCAAGTCACATCTATTTCATTTATTTTCTTGGAGTGTTCATCCAGTTTTTCATTGTGTGATCTGTGTATGTGTTCTACACAGATCACTTAATTATGTTTGTTCTATTTTTATCATTGTATTGAGATAGATCAGGCTAGAGGATCTATTCTCTAATTGAGCTTGTTCTATAAGAACTTGGATCTTTTATGGTCTAAAGGTTTGGAGCCGTAGTACTCCGGTTTTGAGCCGTTGTGTTCAAATGCTTGTGAGTCATCGTACTCATAAGTGGTTTGTGGAGTAGGTTGTCGTACCTATCTCCTGGGTTTTCTTTGAGTCATTGTACTCAAAGGGTTTGGAGTCGTCGTGCTCCGGTTGTTTCTTGAGTCGTCGTGCTCAAGGGTGTTTTGGAGTCGTCGTGCTCCAGTGTGCGTTGTACTCAAGGTTTTGAGTAGTGTGGCCTCACTGTGTGAGGGGTGGACGTAGGAGTCACTGGGGGTGATTTCCGAACCACCTAAAAATTCTCTGTGCAGTGGTTTGAATTGTGGTTTGACTTTGTATTGCACTAGATGCATGCATAGGGATTTCGCGCACACTACTAATTGATTTGCTCACACACACTAATCACACATATTGCATCTATTCAATGGGGTTTCATTTGAATAGATATCTTAATTCGACGTAATTTTTAAATTGCTTTAGTTTCCGCTGCAAATCTATTCAACCTCCCCCTTCTAGCTTTGCCATTATCCACCTATCCGATCCTACAGTGGCTTCCAGCGATTCCCACAACGCACGGGCGCCTCTTTCTAACTGGAAAGTAGCAAGCAATAATTTGTCACCATCCACACATTGCTTGATGCAGAAGATGTGCTCAATCTCCTTTAGCCAATGTTCTACCTCGTCAGGATTAGTTGTCCCACTGAACCAAGGTGGGTTCATGCTACATAAATTTCTGTGTTGGTCTCCAGCTCCCCGATTTCCGCCCCCTTGGCCAGCTTGCAGTAGAGCTTGAGTCAAATCTAGACTAGTTTGTTGCATGTCACGCAGTTGTGCACGTTCCGCTGCCATCTCTATTGTTCAAGTCCCTTCAAAAGGAAATGATAGTTAATAGGTTATAATGTCCTTGGTTTGTATGTGTGTGTGAGTTTAATTTAACTAGTTACCCATGGTTCTATGCATATCTCACATAGGTATGGTAATTGACTTAGTCGAGGCAGGCCATCATAGATCATCCTATACTTAAGAACAACCTAGGTTCTGATACCACAAAACTCTAACGCCCCGACGCAGAATATTGGTGCGGGTTACAGTTAAATAAATAGTATAGAGAGTAAATAGACATCAAACCATTGCAAAAATTAAAATAATGCCAAATGAACCAACCTTATTGATAATTCCACTAATCTATTACATTGCTAACTCAGAGCCATAAACTATGGGCCCAGAGTACTTTATTTGAATGAAATCAAACTAACTAACTAATACTAAGACTTGGTTAGCAGCTCAACGGGTCACGCTTGCGCCTGCTCATCCCCATCCTCATGCGTGTGGTGTTCCTCATCAGACTCACCTGAAACACATATAACAAATAGCGCAAGATGAGCGATAACGCCTAGTAGGACTTAATATCTCGAAAAATAGACATGTTTAAAGTGATTAATATCTTGGATAGCATGATAACTAGAAAGAATGATCGAGAGAGTAATAGCACTTGATAGCAAGAGAACAATAGCACTTTTCAACTGAATATAGCACATCTAGCACGTTAAAGAAATGGCCATATCACGAGATAGCACGTCATGATAGCACGATAGCACAGTAGAATATCGAGATAACTAGCACTTGAGTGTAATGCCGAACACTATGATCATTAAACTCCCATGGGCACGAAGACTTTCGGGTGCACCTCCCAGGACCAGATCGAGCGCTTAATAATATTACCTGGCAATAGTCATATTTTTATCTTTAGACAATCAATCAACAATGGCCATAGAGAGTACCAAGAAACATATGAGAGTAATTGAAGAATAGATGAGAGTATAGAGAACATGAATAGATGAGCGAATAGAGTATAGATGAGAAACTATGGTCAATGCACGTAAAACAACGTTAAACAGATGATAGTAGCAGTTGCACAACACCCTTAATTAGTGCCGGCAGTCTGGCAGAACTCACCAACCACCCACTGGGCATGCCATGAACATAGTCCAGAGGTCTAGTATGATCTCAAGGTAAGAGAGTAAATCTAAGGCTATTGGATCATACTGATCCCTAGGGGTATCATGGGTATTGATGGTACAACCTGCTTGTCAGCAATGGATGTCTGCCAAATCCAAGGAGTCTTACGGAGGCTTTGGGCAAGAAGTTCCTGATCCAGTCAGGAGCATTCCCAACGTAGAGGCCGTCCAAGCCAAAAAAAAAATGTGTATAAAAAGCATTTGCCCGTCTTGCCTTGAGTGCTCGAAGGTAGAGGGACGCGATAACGGTATCTAAATCAAGCAAATAAAACGAAGACAAGTTCAATAAAATAATAGGGAAATTAAGATGAAATAATTGCCCATATTTACCAGATATATTATTGAGGTGGTTTCTATGAAGTCTCATGTCAAAATTCATGTTTGGTGTGTGCATGTGTGAGAAAATCAAAGATAGCATATGAGAGTCATGCACATGTCTTTTAAATAAGAAAATCACGCGAATATAATTAAAAATTGATTTAACATAATGTTACTATTCATTACAGAATATTACAAGGATTTAACCATGATTATATAGCATGATTCAATTGATATATTAGGGTTCTAAAAGTCACAGTCAGGTCGCGACATCGGCGAGGGTCGTGTTCGTGTCGCGACGCACTAGGCCGACGTGACGGCCATGTTCTTGTCGTGAGGGGTCGGGATGACGTGTTAAGGTCGCGATCGATGAGCCAACGTGTTAAGGTTGCAGCCGAGATGCCGACGTAACCACGTGGTTCTCATAGCGACAGTTCATGGCGAGGCGTACGGGTTTGGTGTTGACAGGGCCGATGTGATCTGAAGATCGCGATGCAGGGTCCCATCGCATTAAGAACGTGATGCGATACCTTGTCGCGACTAGGATGAGAACGCGACCTATCGGGTTGTCGCGTTCTCAGGGTCTCGGCCCGAGCTTCAAAAAGTGGTCAGGTCTCCTTGGATTATGGTCCATGCAACCAAGGGCTTGACACAGAGGTCTTTAAAAATTAATATCAAATCGTATGCATAAAAAAATCACGAAATCCATTTTAAACGAACTAGACTTGTAGAGGTATCAACAATAAAGAGTAATTAGATTTCTAACATGGTAAGAGCTTGCTATTAACATGTTCTTCACAATGAATCAAAAATCTGACACAGTGGTGAAGAATGATTTATTCGAACAAGGTACTTGATAGAAATTAGGAAAAAACTTGTCATTAGATTCCTGACATCATGTAGCATGTGCAGTAAAAGTGTTAGGGCACGAGATCAAGCATGGACAAGGATTTTAGTTGAATTGTTGGATCGGGCACATGTCCTAAACAAAACTTTGGACATGAAATACTCATAGACGACATGATAAAAATTGGGGAAAACATGGGGCTTTTGATGTTGGGATCATAAACTATCTAGGGTCGAGTTTAATTTAATTTTGCTTGAGAGATTGCCTATCTTTGAGCACTTTAGTTCCTAGGGTTTGAACACAAAGATGCTCCTTCCAAGCCTTCTTCTTCCTTGATTTCCTCGTCCAAAAGCCTCTCCTCCTTGCCCTCCAAGCTCCAGGGGTTCAATAGGGTTGGCTAGGAATGAGAAGGAAGTGTATTTGTATGTTTAGGGTTAGAGAATCACCTAAAACTCTTTCTCTTCCTCCAACTTTGAATTTCTAATAATTATCTATCCTTTTTCCTTGCATTTATCCCTCTATTGGCTTGGGAGGACTCTAAATATGTGGCCAACTAGTTAGGATAGAGTTAGGACTCTTTTCAGGATATTTATGAGTCATAATAGTGATTATCTTGTCCCTTTTTATTTATTAATAATTTTGGTACGAATTTAGGCCTATTTATCTCTAATCCAACATTGGGCTTTTGCTTTGTGGCCTAATAACTCATGTTTGAACTATAATTATAGCCCAACACTTGTTTTTGCTTAATGGATTTTATTTATTCAAAAAATTTTAATTTTAATTTATTTATCTCAATTTAAAAATTGAGAGTTGCTACATCATTAGTCAGAGTTGAACTTTAACTGTTGCGAAAACATGAAACTTATGCTTCAGATGATTTGAACTTCGACTTCTGAAGTCACTTTGGCTTCAGAACAAAGGATATACTAGAGTCTATATTACACTTAGTTGATTTTGCTCAGTTTATTTATACACTATTGAGAACAAAACTTATGACTGAAAAAATATGCTATGTATTTTCTTCATAAAAAATAATTTTTCAACAATTATTCTTTTTGTTATTCAACAAGTAATAAATGCATTTTGTCATCAACCATATAAATAGTTTGAATTCATTTTTGTCATAATCAAAACTAAGATAAAATTAAGCATGATTAAAGAGCAAAAATTAACAAGTAATAATGCATGCTCCCAACAAGCCTGTCAATCTTCTCATTGAGAGTGATGATGGCCTTTGGGCATGCTTTAAGGTGGTGCTTCTTGTGGCCATTTAGGGGAAGGACTGACTTCTCTTTGGTGGTTTGAGCGGTTTTGGAGACTGAATTGGAGGTATGCATGTTCACCAAACTGTTCTCCACTGTAGCCTTTCCCTCATCTCCCCTCCTGCTTGTATTGTTGCTCGTGCACCATGATGATTTTTTTTGGAAGTTTCCCATAGACTGTACTAAATAAAGAGGCCAATCTTAAATCTTGATGCAGACCGTGTGATAGCCTTAGGATTTGGGTTGATTAGTGGCACTCGAGCTCGCCAAGGGAGGATCTGCAAGGAGGAACAAAGGATTAAGAGGCCTTGGGAAGTGAATCTCAGGAAAAATCCTTTGATGCCTAAGCTAGAAAAGGTGGAAGGGAACAAGGAAGGGAGGAAGCGATTCAAGATTGTTCTCGACTAATTTGAGTGTTTAGCATTGTGTTATCTTTTCTGGATGGCTACTCGGAGATTATTGCTGGCCCACTTACGAAGACGGTATGATGATATGGCAGCAAGCTCAAGCTATTTAGAGGGGGGTGAATAGAATAGCTACAAAAATTCTAAAACTAAAACATAGAAATCACAACTTAAAAACTTTGGTTAGTGAATGTGATAGTGTGTGATAGAGAGTAGCAGTGCGGAAGTAAATTTAAACAATCATACAAGAACACATAAATTTTATCCTGGTTCGGTACTTCACAAAAGGAAGACCTACGTCCAGTCCCCAAGCAAAATCTTGGGATTTCACTAACTGAGGTACAATCCCCCCAAGGATGTACAAACCCCCAGCTCCCCGCTGGTCCTCTTCCTTTCCGAGTAGGAAGGAAACTCACTTCTATTACAGGTCAAGAAGCCACCCTCCTGGAACAAACCTCAGTACGGTTCTGCTAGACTTAAACCCTCAGCTAGGTTCTGCTGACACCAACCCCAGCTAGGTTCTTCCTTAAACCAAAAGGAAGGGCTAAGAACAGTCCCTTAGTTGGATAGAAATCGCAAGCAACCCCACTGGCCTTCTCTCCACACAGGAAGAGGCACACTGTATATAGTCCTACAGCTAGATAGAAATATTTCTTAGAAAAGAAAGAACATACTGAGAGTTGTACAAGATGGACACTAACTCAAAAACTTTTAGCCGAAAGACTCTCCCCCAGATTTACAATGATGCTTAGAGAGAGTGAAGAGAGGAAAAGGAGCTTGAAGCTTGAAGACTTCAGATGGCTGCTTGCACACTTCTTCTTGGGCTTGAGCTCTTTCTCTCTTTCTTGAGTGTGTGTGGCGTTGAGGCTTCTCACTGTATGTACAATCTTTGAATGATCTTTAGGAAAGCTCTCTTGTTGTTCTTCAGCCTTGCTTCATCTTTTTATAGAGCAGCTTTGAATAGAATCGTTGAAGAGATCCGATGGAACTCTTCTAGCCGCTGCTCATCTTCTTCTTCATCTATTCTTCTTCTTTTTCTGTCTAACAGACACTTGGTGTAGAGGAAAATCTAGATATCTGTAGGCACAAAAGATAGAGTCAGACTAAAAAGGTCTTCTAACAGAATCCTATGCCTTGCCTTTTTTCCTTGTTTTCTGCTGACAACATCTCACCTACCTTGAAGGATAGACAGTAAAAAAAGAGATCTTCATTCAGACAGAGAAATAATAAGATAACATGTGAAGTACATTTGAATTTTCAGTTGCCGCCACAAGCATTTTGAAACATTTGAAATATAGGGGCAATCGATATTTAAGTATAGAAACTTCGACTATCAAGAAGTTGGAGTATGTATCACATATCAACTTTCCAGGAGTCGGAGTTTGAACCAAAGTCAATGTTTGAGTGTAATCCATGTATGAATGTAATCGATGTTTGAAATGAAGTCGATGTGAACATAATCGATGTTCAAGTGTAATCCATATATGTAATCGATGTTTTGAAGTCGATGTTCTAAACGAAATCGATGTTGAACATAAATCGATGTTTAAGTGAAATTGTTATTTGAATGAAATCGATGTTTTAATGAAATCGATGTTTTGTATAGTAATCGATGTTCTGACTGAAATCGATATTTTTGTATAGTAATCAATGTTCTGTCTAAAATCGATGTTTTAATGAATCGATATTGAACAGAAATCGATGTTTAAGTATAGTAATCGATATTTTAATGAAATCGATGTTGACTTAGAAAAAATCTAAGGAAACCAATAGCTGTCGACAGCCAGTTGCATCTGTCGACAGTCCAGCCCTTGATTCAGAAATACAATTATGGAAGACACATATGCTGTTGTACCTGTCGACAGCCGATGAGCATCTGTCGACAGCCGCCGTTCAAACATAGTGTTTATAGAATATATATTTTTTGTGATATTACTATAGTGCATTTGAGGATTATTTATGCAGATAGTTATGCATTCATTGAATATTCAAACTTATATATGAAATGTATGAGTTTTCAGATTAATATCAGAACATAAGATTTATTTAGTCATGAGTTTTAGTTATCACCAAAACATGAGATAAATAAAAGAGTGGTTCAACAATTATATGGATGTTAGCTTCCCCCATCCTCCTAGCAAGATGTGGCGACCAGTATGGGCAAGACATAGGCAAAGTCCCCAATTGAATGGTCATGTTGGATTCTGTGATCTGCTATTAGATCTAGAGGCCCCATAATGGCGTATCTATGCCCCTTACCTCCATGTCACCATGTACCTTAGTCTTGATGGGACTTGCAAACTTATTATTAGTTAGGAGTATGGCTGTTTTAGTCTCCTTTGGCCAAGTACGGACCTACTAGAGGAAGGTTAGGTCTTCAAGCTAAGATCTCATCAACATAACGGAGTACCATGAGCCGAGTCAAATCTCCACCCTAATGCATTCCAAAGACAATACCTTAGAAGTTATCCACTTGTCTCGGGCTATCCCCTAAGGTCTCGAGCTGAGTTAAAAAAAGACCCTACACATGGGTGGCAATATGGAGTCTGGTGGTGTTTCTTGGACCGTGCCTATCATCTAGAGACTCTCTAAGTGGGCCGTAGTTTAATAACCGAGCTATCACCTATTTGAGCTATGTTGAGTATCAGACCATACGGTTTGGGCCAGAAAGCCAAAATTCGCCCTGTCCAAGTCCTAACAGCACAAAATAGACCTATTAGGACTCTAATAATAGGGTGAATACATGTCAGCAGGATGGAACTTTGACTGCACATTCACACGTTGTTCTTGGACTTTACTTACTGCTCAGACCCACTTTAGTTTTAATAGTTATGCATGCATAGATCGCGGGATTAGAAACATAAAAACAAGAAAAGAGTTTAACGTACTTTTCCCCACTGTATTGCCATCTAGACTGTCTTCTTTTGACTATCTAGACTATCTTCTGATTGATGCGAATAAACTGAGTAAAAACGTCCAAAAGGAATCAATGTTTACCAATTTTGTCATCTCAATGCTGGATGGATGGATGCTCAGAGTCCGGGGCAAAAAGAGAATGACTGCTGCTTATTACGTTATCATACAACATGAAACAGTACAATGTTGAGGACCATCCCTCGCCTTCCACGTCTCAGATACCTACGGCTAACACAAGATTACATAGATGCACTACGTTCTTCGGACGTCATTTCCCAACCAGCATACCACTAGTTTACAAAGCCTCAGACATCCACCAATCAAGCCACGCACCCACAAAGCACCACACTTGCTCTCTCCAAGCACTAGCAGTCAGCACAGAGAAGGCCATCATCACACTCCCCGGCACCTCGAACATGCCCGCAGCAGCATCACACACATGGTGCCCAACTACGAACACGATCACCGTGGTTGCCCTTCAATTGGGTCACGCTTTTACTAAGAGGTAGCAGCATGTAGTGTCAGCTTCTGACCATCTTTCTTCCTCCGTGACAGTAACTTCCTCAGCAAGCTCACGTTGGTTTTGTGTCTCTTGGGCACAATCGCCAAGGCACCCACATCGGTCTCTTTTTTGCTTTTACTGGCTTCACCTGAAGAATAGAACCTTCTGGACGACTTGACAGGTGATGCATGCAAACCACCTTGTAAGGAGCTATCGACAGCATGGTTTGGAAGAATTTTACGACCATAGAGCAAACCAGCATTGGGGTTATTTGGAGTGTCTGCTACCGGCCTTTGTGGGACAGATACCGTTTCTTTCCTGTTCGGGGACCTGAACTCCAGTTTTTCACCATCCTCAGCCAACATCTGATCAAGTAACGCCCTATGCTGGTTGGCTTTAGCTTCCTTAGGCTTAGATATCACTTCATCAAAGAGAGTTGCATCACTTGGAGAAGCTAAAGCCTTCAGCTGTCTCCCCAGGTTGAGAATGGTCTCCTGGCATTCTGCAAGCTTCTCTGAAGCGGCAGATATCTCCCAGTTCTGCATTGCCATAAACAAGATCCAGCTTCAGTAAATGAGAGTAGCATCCATCCATATCTCATCATTTAAATCAATCCAAGAAAATGATTTACAGTATTTTGCATGAGTACCGTTGAATACAGTGTGTGAAATGGACTTCTATGTTCTATATTGAAAGAACAAACAAGAATTCTACGACTCCAAGTTTCCCCCAAATACATGTACAGGATTTAAATTCGAGAACAACTAAGTATGAGCATGCAGTGAAAAGAAGAATGCATTGTGATATCCCTTCACGGTGCATGCACTTATGACCTAGCCAGTTTTGGGTAAAATGACAGCAGTCTTCTGCAGCTTTCAACTCAAAGCACTTCCACGTGGAAGTTACCATGGTCTTCAAAGCATAACAACTGCAAATTCTAAATAGTTGTTGCCATCACACAAGATCTCAAGTAAATTCATCCAGATATGTCATGAAGTTGTAGAACATAAAAGATGTCAACTTACAGTCCATCAGATTAAATTAATGTCATTTAACTCATTATGCCATTAATATGCAAAATTTCCACATAAAACATGTACAACATCCTAAATCACATGGAGGCAATGAAGGGGAACAATATAGAAAGTATGAAAATTTGCAGTGCAAGAGGCCAGTTAGGGGGTCACTTAACATATGCCACCCCCCCCCCCCAAAAAAAAAAAGAAGAAAAAAAAAAGAAAAAATCTGTTGGAAGGAGAGGAACTTTGGAGAAGGATTTGGCAATAAGAGGAGATCACCAAGTGAAGGAGAACATTGGAGAAGAAAAGAGAGGGAGAAGGAAGAGGTGCTCAAGCTATAAGTATCATGGTTGTTCTCAAGGTTCTTAAACAAGCTATTGTAAGATAGAAATTATCATGTTTTTGTCTCTTTGTTGATTATCATTTTTGGATCTGTTTGATCATTTTAATAAAACATTGCTGTTTGATCTTAATGTTGGTACATGAAATAAATCATAATGGCATCTATGGATTCCTAATGGATCCTAATTGGGCATTATCCAAGACCTACTAATTATTGGATCCTAATTGGACCTTTAGTGGTAGGTATCAGTGATACATATTGTTTAACTGGAATGGCTTAAATGATGCTATTAGTGGTATATTCTTTGGATTCTCATGAAAACTTAATCAAATCATCCTTTCTTCATCTGATAAAGGTGTCCTTAATTTCTAGATTCATAAACAAACCTATGATGCTTTATGCCCAATCATTCCAGAAAAAGCTTGCATCACCTGTCCTACTGCAGCTTCTAGCACAGAGTTAGCTGATGCTTATTCCTCAGGTACCATCATTGCTTCTCCAAGAAAATAAGTTCACAACTTATGGGCCTTCTACCTCCACGAGGCACTGCTCTGTCAGGCATTCGCCCATTGCAGAAAGCTTCCTAATGCTGACTCCCATACGAGTTTGAGTGGTGTCTCAGTCCCAGTGTGGCTGATCATCCTCTTGGACCAGCTACTTACCATCACCTTGGTAAGCTATTGCCTCACCATGTAGCTAATCAGACATGAGCCCCACCTTGGATCTGATGTTATTAGCACCAACTATGTGTTCATGATAAATCCATATACTAGCAGTAAGCTCATGTGCCAATAATGGCATAGAAGCTTCAGCTCACATTTGTCAATGTTTTTCATTAATGAAAGATCCACGATAAAATTGCCCAATTGGCTTTTGATGGTCCATGAATCATGAACGTGTAGATTTTAATTATTTGACCAATAGTCATGATCTAAAACCTAAGTCTGAGTCTGAAGGACATAAAGTGATATAGCCTGCATGCTCCATGCTTCAATGACGTAGATTCACAAGGAAAGAATGTGCAAAGTGTCTATTCAAAATTCAAGTGTTAGAAGAATATCCTTGGCAGACAAAGGAAAGGATATCCATAAAGATCCAAAGTCCCTTCATTAACACAGTCCTCTAAAAACCAATTGGACACAATCCATTACCCATTGAAATTCACTAAAGGTCCAACAATGAACAGGTCTTGGTTAAGCATAATAAAGATCCACTAAGGATCCATAAACAACAGAATGCTCAATACATGATCAGTGAATAAACTTATATCAATATAACCAAATTGATCAATATATTAAGCTTAAAGGGTCAAAGTAATAAGGAGTTTTATTCAATTTTCCTTGTTGTGGATCTGGTGTTTCAAGCCCGGCCTAGACTAGTTGACACCCTTAAATCCAGTTGCATTTTTAGTTAATCTTTGGGGCTGTTTTCATGCAG
Source organism: Colocasia esculenta (assembly GCA_014218235.1). Lineage (NCBI taxonomy): Eukaryota > Viridiplantae > Streptophyta > Magnoliopsida > Alismatales > Araceae > Colocasia > Colocasia esculenta. The sequence continues at coordinate 140,405,236 of CM024755.1, read as the reverse complement.
GCAAAATTGGATAAAATGATATTCGTGTATTTGTTGCACATTGTTTGTTCCGTGTTTTAAATTCATCAGACAATTAAGATTTCGTGTGTTGGACCCTTCCCCACAGATGAAGATCGGTGTTAATTTACGTCGAGGAAAATCTTCAACACTTTTGATACCTTGTCCTGAGCCTTTTCTGTGTCATAAATAAGGTTGTGACCATATAGTCCATTCGATTCATTCTTAGAAATGGAATACTTTTAATTCTTCCCCTAAATAGGGACTGATTTACAATTTTCCTTCTTAATAGGGACTGATTTACAATTTCCCCTCTTAATAAGGACTGATTTGCAATTTCCCCTTTAAATAGGGACTGATTTACAATTTCCCCTCTTAATAGGGACTGATTTACAATTTCCCCTCTTAATAGGGATGATTTGCAATTTCCCCTTTAAATAGGGACTGATTTGCAATTTCCCCTCTTAATAGGGACTGATTTGCAATTTCCCCTCTTAATGGGGACTGACTTGCAATTTCCCCTTTAAATAAGGACTGATTTGTGATTTTCCCTCTTAATAGGGACTGATTTACAACTTCCCCTCTTAATAGGGACTGATTTGCAATTTCCCCTTTAAATAGGGACTGATTTACAATTTCCCCTTTTATTAGGGACTGATTTGCAATTCCCCCCCCCCTTTTTTTTAAAATAAACTTCTAGAGTCTTTCTTTTAATCTTTAGGATAGATCTTAACATTCTTTGAATTAGAGATACTAAATTTGGGTGTTTCTCATATTTCTGGTTCTTTACACAATTAAACAAAAAAAAGAGGGTTTATTTATAGTTTTCTGTCTTTTCCACATAAAATAACCCTTTATGCATCACATAGAAAAGTTTCCTTCATTTCCTTTCATGTAAACATGGGTTTCCTTCATTTCCTTCAATCTGGTCTCACTGCGACTTCTATATAGTTGGACTGTATGCATCTTTGACTCCGACTTCTTTAAAGTCGAAGTATCTCATATCAACTTCTATATACTTGTAGTCAGATAAATTCTTTTATTTCTGTCTTTCAGCACAGAACTTGGATATTTCATTTTCTTGATTTCTTTATAAGTTCTCATTATTCATAATGAAATATCTTTCATATATAAATGTCTTTTATGAGTCTAATATTTTTTCTTCTGCTATCATAAATTATTAAAATATCTTTTTGACGGGATAAATAATTATCCTCTCATTTAAAATATCTTTAAGATCTGAAAAAAATATATGTATGTCTTCTCACTATCAGTCATTTAAAATCCATTCTTATTTGACAGACGATCTAAGGTTTTAAGGCGATGGTAGGAATAAACATCATAGGCTATCTGTCAGAAGACTCACCTACCACTATCAGAAACACCATGACTTTTAGGGAGAGATTGTATATTCCCCATACAAATATCTGTCCAAACCTTCAATGCCCTGAACCTGTCTGACAGAACTATTTTATTGTTATCTCACCAACCTCCAAGGTATGGAGGTATCTATGTCTTTTTATAATGTTTTCAAATGCGCAGCTACCCACTGAAGTGCTTGCTCAAGCTTTTCAGTCATGGATATGGAGCTTGCAAAACTTTAATGAAGATATCTATCTTGAAGATTTTGAGACTCTCTGAACTGAAGATTGAAGGTCATCTCAAGCAGTCTCAAGATGTCAAAAGTTCAACGGCTATCTCCTTCAAACGACTAGTTTCCAATTCAAACAAAAAGATGAAGTTTTTAAAGCTCCATATATAGAAGCCGAAGCTTGAAACCACAATTAAGAAACACACAAGGCTTCATATATAGAAGAAGTTAGAAGCTCACATCTCACTCCAATCAGAAAGCTAGAAGAGCCACTGAAAAGAGAAAGAGAGCCACACCTCAATCCTTGACTTGCATGCTCTCCATTGGCGTTGAGAAGTCTTCTTCCTTGGTGGCTTACTGTATTACAGATCTTCTCAGTCCACCTCCTTGTTTCAGAAAGAGTTTGAGGTTCATTCTTTAGTTGTTTCTCTTCCTGATTCTTTGTGTTTGCTCATTGCTGTTGAGCAGACACACTAGTGCATTTTCACTTCTGTGTAAGATAACCCACAGGGGGTTTGTTCCCTACAGTGCCCCTCTTGTGAAGGGAAGACCTACTGGTGTAGGTAGTCTTGTACCCCTTGGTGAAGAGAAGACTTGCTAGTTTGCAAGTGGTTGTATTACCTCTCAGTTGAGAGAAGACCAGGTGCGCTTGGCAGTTAGTGAAATCCCAAGTGGTTGCTTGGAGACTGGACGTAGAACTTTCATGTAGGAAGAGCCGAATCAGGATAAATTCTCTTGTGCTTTTGTATGATTGTTTCCGCCAAGTATTCACTTGTTTCACACACACCACACTAATTACTAACAACTCTATTTAGTATTATCTATCTTTTAGATAAATTTTTAAAAGCGTAAGAAGTCCTATTCACCCCCCTTCTAGAACAACTATAGTGCCATCTCGATCCAAAAAGTGGTATCAGAGCGAGGTCTTCTCAAAAGAATGGAAAGATTTGAAAAAAGATGGCATCTGAAGCTCACAACTATGAAGGTCAGTCAATCTCCAGACCACCATTCTTTGATGGTGAAGACTACCAATACTGGAAGATGTAAATGAAATGCTTCATCAGATGCACAAACTTTGATCTGTGGCAGGTAATAGAACAAGGTGATTTCATTATTACTCCTGCTGAAGGTACTACTGTAATTATAGCAGCTGATAAAGTTAAATTGTCTCTAAATTTTAAAGCAAAAAATTATCTATATTGTACTTTATCAAAAAGAGAATTTAGTAGATTATTAGCATGTAAATCTACAAAAGAAATGTGGGATAAATTGTAGGTAACATATGAGGGAACTGACAAAGTAAAACAAACTAGAATAGATATTCTTGTCTCACAATATAAGTAATTTAAAATGCTTCCAAATGAAAATATTACTCAAATGTATAATAGATTTTCAAGTATAGTAGTTGGTTTAAGCTCACTCATGGAAGGCAAAATCGCCAGGATCGACCCAGAATCGGTCGATCCTGGATCAGATCGAGGGCTATGGATCCGATTATGGGGGGGAAGTCCCTGAATCGGCAAACTTCCAGTTGGATCGGCCAGAATCGAGTTGGATCGACTGGATCAAGCAAGGATCGACCGATTCCAGACTGATCCAGGTCGATGTAGAATGATCCAGGCGATTCCCTCAGGCTACCTTCAGGATCCTCTTCAGGCAGGGTTGTTAGGATCCCCTTATTTACCTGAATATCATTTAAGTAAATGTTATATTTACTTAAGATATTACATGTAAATAAGAAAGTACCCCCCATTTGAATCTATAAAAATATCAAAAAAATTATATCTCTTACCATAAAAAGTCAACTCTCCCATCGAAGAAGAAAATCGCGATTTTGGGTTTTTAGCGAAATGCTAACTTTCTAATCTCTCGTATTTAGCTTATCTAAAAATTTGATAATTCAAATAAACCACATGGAACACTAAAAATTCAAAGTCCGGTAAAAAAAGTCAAACGTGCATGTGACTTCTCCAATGGAGCCACTCTCCTACTGACAGCACTTAGTCTGCTTGAGACCTCTCAGGATTTAGTCAAACTTAAGTTGTCATCATCCAAACCTCTCAGAATTGGTCAAATTGAGCTACCATCACCCAACTCATGACACTCATGAGTTTGGGTGATGATAGCTTAGTTTGACCAAATCCTAAGAGGTCTCAAGTAGAGTTAGTGCTGTCAGTAGGAGAGCGGCTTCTTAGAGAAGTCATATACACTTGATTTTTTTTTTTGTTGGACTTTAGATTTTTAGTATTTTATTAGACTTATTTGAATTACAAATTTTAAATATGTCAAATTATGAGAGATTAGAAAGTTGCTACTTTGATAAAATCACAAAAATTACGATTTTCTTCTTGGATGGGAGAGTTGACTTTTTATTAGTAAGAGATGTGATTTTTTTGATATTTTTATTGGATTCAAATGGGGGATATATATTTCCTTATTGTATGTAATATCTTAAATAAATGAAACTACAAATTTTAACATTTACTTAAATGATATTCAGGTCAATATACACTAAGTCTTTAATATTTTATACTTTTCTTGTATTATTATAGTAGTAATAATCAGGGAATCAAAACTCGGCCGGCTCGGGATCGGATCGCCCGAGCCGGCTCGGTTTTGGCCCCTCCGATCCGAGCCGGGGTAACCTGTCCGGTCCCCTGCGCTCGGATCGTTCGGGCTCGGCGGGATCGCCGAGCCCGGGCCGGTCCGCCGCGGATCGGCCCGGACGGGGCGATCCGAGCCCCAACGGCTAGTTCAGAACTAGCCGTTTTCTAGCCGTTGGGGACTGTTCCCCACGGCCAGAAACGGCTCTTTGGAGCCTTTGGGTCCTTGGGGGTCTATATAAACCCCCCAAAGGCCCCCAATATGTTCTAAACTCAAGTTTTGAGTTCTCCTCCCCCCTCTCAATATTTTGGGCATTCTCTCTCTCTCTCGGGCGTTATTTTGCACTATTTGGGAGGCGATCTCATCTTTCACACTCTTGGGATTCTTGTTCGACTATTCGGGCTCTCTCACACACACTCTTGGCCCGAACTCTTGGCTGCGATTCATCTCCCTCTCTCTCATCCGCAAAAAAAAATTATTTATTTCTGTTTTTTTTATTATTTAACTTCTTTTTTTGGTGTGAAGTGATGGTCGCCGAAGGTGGTGCTGCTCCGGCTCCCCATTCTTCAAGCAACCCTCCTAGCACCGATCCCGCTTGGGCTCATGGTATCGTTGTGGACATGGCTCGAAGGAAGGTCCAATGCAAATATTGTAACCGGGTCTTATCGAGCGGCATATTTCGTTTGAAACAACATCTAGCGGGAATTAAAGGTGAGGTGGCACCATGCTCGAGAGTTTCTGCTGAAGTTCGAATGCAATTTTGCCAATATATGAAGGAGAAGAGACATCCAAAGCAAACACTAGTAGAAGACGGCAACAAATCCGGGAGATTTGTCTGCCCCTCCTCGAAGGTCTGTAGATTTACCAAGAGGGAGACAATTCTTTGATCTTGATCAAGATGAAGAAGGTTAGTAATTCTTAACTTACTTTTGGAACATTTATTTTACTTTAAGACTTAATCACCCTCCGACCCTCATTCTATTTCTATCTCATATTATAGAACACAATTTTCGGGGCATCGGAAGCAAGTAGAAGGTCTAATGCGGAAGAGGACTATCTCCGACGTACCGGTCATCACGTTGGTCAAGGTAGTGGCCATGGGGGTAGCGGACAAGGGAGTTCAAGTGCTGGAATGAGTTCAAATATACCTGAGGTTCCAGTGGATATCCTAGAGACGGAGATCCTAGAGTGGGACCAATAGACCCATTTCTCACCAGGCGAAGGGAGAAGCAACCATCCATTTCTGCAGCATTCAAGAATTTGAAATATGCAAGGAGAAGATAGGGAGAGCGACGTCAAGATGGTTCTTCTTCAACAGCATACCGGCTAATGCAGCAAAAGGACCATATTATGAGTCCATGATGGAGACTATTGGTGAAGTGGGCAAAGGGGTGGAAGGCCCTACTTCATATGAAATCTACAACAAATACTTGGATATGGAGGTTGAAGATATGAAGGCATATGTTTCCACATTTGAACGAATATAGGATGAATATGGTTGCACGTTAATGTGCGATGGATGGACAGGTATGTACAAGTGTTTGGCTAGTTAATTGTTATTCACTTATTCATTAATAAGACATAGGTTTTAATTTTTCATATGGAATTGTGCAGGCATTACACGAAGAAGTATGATAAACTTCTTAATCTACTGCAAAGCAGGACTGTTTTTTGGAAGTCGGTAGACGCTTCTGGCAAGGTGAAGAATGCGGACTACCTATTTCAGTTGATGGATGACATGGTGCAGGAGATTGGAGAGAAAAGAATTGTCCAAGTGGTAACCGACAATGCAGCGGCTTTCAATTTGGCGGGCCAAAAACTAATGGAGAAAAGAGAACACTTGTATTGGTTCCTTGCTCCGCGCACTGCATTGACTTAATGCTAGAAGACATTTGTGAAGATCCAATGGTGGAAAATGTGGTCAACAATGCAAGGTTCGTAACCACTTTCATCTACAACCACAACAACATATTGGACATCATGAGGACGCATACATATGGACGGGAGTTGCTTCGGCCAGCACCTACAAGGTTTGCATCCCAATATATTGCATTGGATAGCATAAATGGGCAACGTAGCAACCTTATTAGGATGGTAGCATCGGAAGAGTGGGAGAACTATATGTCCCGACATGCTCCTACACGGGTGAGGGAGAAGGGAAAGAAGGTGACCGATATTATCCAATCAAAGCCATTTTGGAAGGGGGTCCAAAATGTGTTGAATGTAGTAGAACCGCTTGTTCGAGTTAAGGGCGGTAGATGGGAGAGGAGATCCGAGATGGGCTACTTGTACGAGGCTATGGATCGAGCAAAGAAGCTTATCCAAATGAACAACAAAACAACGTATGCCAAGTGGTGGGAAATCGTAGATCGACGATGGGAGCACACATTGCATCATGATCTTCATGCTGCAGGTAAGCATAACACTTCAACTCTTGTGAATTGTGATTACATATTATTACAACTCATGTTTTAACATTTATCTTCTACATGTAGGGCATTTCTTCACCCCCAATACATGTATAGGACTGATGGGAGGAGGGAGAACTATGACAATTCCTCCGAAGTGTTGATTGGGGCCAAAAATGTAATCAAACGGATGCTAGACAATGAGGATAGGGCAATCATAGCATGCAAACAAATGCATGATTATAGACTTCAACTCTACCACTTGGTACTAGCACGGCACGAGCTGCTCAGATTTGAGTCCAGGTTAGAAGTTACTCATCATATTTATTTGCCTGTAGAATGAGTTGGTTCTATTAATCTATTTTCTAAAACATTATACATGCTTCATTTACAGCGGATTGGTGGTTGGATCATGGAAGAACTTATGGATATGAAGACTTGGCCTATGTAGCTATTCGGGTTTTAAGCCAAACAACGTCTGCCACAGTGTGAGAGAAACTGGAGCACATTTGGCTTGATCCACACAAAACAAAGAAACCGCTTGAAGTCTGCACGTCTTGAGAAGTTGGTATTTTGCCACTACAACATGAGATTGAAGCTTAAAAACCTCCAATAATCAAGCAAGTTCAAGATAGAGAGACATATAGATCCTCGGGGCAACAACAAGCTGAAGCAACTCCATCGGAGACAATAGATATAGAAGAAGTTTTTGAGGAGGAACATTCACTACATGCATGGGTAAATGCAAGCACTTCGGTTCAACCAGAGTTCGACCCGCATGATCGTGCATGGGATGAAGGTAAATGACCTTTGCAATGTACATGCATCATTTATAAATTATTTATTTCTCATGTTAACATGTTTATGTCTCATTTAGGTGAGCTTGATGATGTGCCTTTGCTTCCGGAGTTTGAAACTCCTCCAGCCCCTAAACGCCAAAAGAAGACAGTGGGTGCAAGAGGAAGGAGCACGAAACATGGCATTAGCATTGCAGACTTGAACACGGAGGAAGATATAGATGATGAAACACCGGAGCCAAGCGATAATGTTCAATACCAAACTTCTAATGACTCGACATCGAAGACAAGTACTCCTAGTGAGGGATCCGATCATGGAGGAGATGTCCTAGTTGTCAGCAGTGTACCGCCACCGGCACCGTCACCCGACCTATTGTATTCACCGGAGAGGAAGACTTCACCCATGCTACTCAAGATCAACATCATGGGAGTAGGGAAGGGAGGGAAGCACAAACCTCAAGTCAACAATATGCACGAAAGGGGAAGAAAGTGCATCTCAATTGCAAGGGCAAGGCCAAGGCCAAGGAGCATCCGAAGATTCGGGATACAATCCCAACTTCATTCCGCATAGACGGAATTGGTTAATGAAGAAGAAGAAGATGCAAGAGGAGTGGGAGCGTCAAGAAAAGCTACGGATGGAGTTTGAGACCATGGAGCAAGCGTCAGATACATCATCTTATGCTTCCACTGAAGGATATTACTAAGGGCAGGGAGGCTACTTGGGATATCCTCAATACCCGGATGCATCATATTACACCGGAGGTGGAGCATATGCACAATCCACTGAGTCCGATTCACATTCACATGACTCATATGAGTCATATGGCTCATATCAAGTGCCTGAAATACCAGGCTACACACCAATCACTATCATATATGCGAACACGGATGCCTATAGTCAATATTTGACTCAATATGAGGCATATTACCAACATTATATGTCTTGGACAGATTATGTAAACCTTATGTCCACACAATATAATGTACGATTCCAATAAATACAATTTTTTCATGTATTTCAGTTCATAAATACAATGTTCATATATTTCCTATTTTTTCATATTTTTTCTTTTTTTTCAATTTTTTTAAGGGGGGCGATCCCCCCCCTTTTGCTTGGCCCAACTCGGTCGGGCTCGGCCCGGCTCGGCCGAGCCGGGCTCGGGATCGCCGAGTCGGATCGGTTTTGGGCCGACCGATCCGATCCCGATCCCCGAGATTTTGAACCTTGGTAATAATATAAAAATCTTATGTTCATATATTATGAATGCATGTATGATTGGTTTTTTATGCAAATATTAGTTCTTTCAATTTATCAGATTTTCCCCCATTTTTGC
>CM024755.1:140355108-140396405 GCA_014218235.1 Colocasia esculenta | reverse complement strand
CACAATCTAGACGTGATGCATATCGAGAAAAATGTCTTTGATAATGTATTCAACACAGTTATGGATATCAAGGTAAAAAAAAGGACAATGTGAATGCACGCTTGGACTTGTCCATGCTCTGTAAACGTCCAGAGTTAGAAATTGTTGAAGTAAATGGGAAATCAAGTAAACCAAAAGCAGTTTATGTGCTTGGAGGAGGACAAGTAAAGCAAGTGTGTCAGTGGCTGAAACAACTGAGATTTTCTGACGGTTATGTGTCAAATATTGCTCGTTCTGTCAACGTCAGTGAGGGAAAGATATATGGAATGAAGAGTCACGACTGCCATGTATTCTTGCAAAGGTTGCTACCTATTGCATTTCGTGACATCTTGCCGAAGCATCTATGGGAAGCATTATCTGAGTTGAGTCGATTTTTCACGATTCTATCTTCATCAGAACTCAGGCTTCAGGATGTGCAAACTATCGAACAGAATGTGGTCACCACTGTATGCAAGTTGGAGAAGATATTTCCACCTGGTTTCTTCTTCGATTCAATGGAGCATTTACTCGTACATCTACCATATGAAGCAAAGGTTGGAGGGCCAGTACAATATAGATGGATGTATCCATTTGAAGGTATATGCAAATATGAGCTATTTCCTTCGTACGATTGCACCTTACGTAAGTGAAAGCTTTTCTAATTGTCTCTTACATTGTGGATGTAGGTGTATGCATGACCTTAAAATGAAAGTCCGAAATAAAGAAAAAGTGGAGGGTTCTATTGCTGAGGCATACATTATGGAGGAAATCTCTATCTTTTGTGCAATGTACTTTGAAGCAGACATTCAAACTCGTCGGACACAACCTCCACGTAATGATGATGGGGGGAATCTGTCGGTTCAAATCGACTCTCAATATTTACTCATCCTGGACGTGCCTTCGGACGTTCTTCAACTCGAATGCTGGATGACAGAGAGTTATGTGCCGCAGAGATATATATTCTTTTAAATTGTTCTGAGCTAGAATGTTATGTTGAAGTAGTACTAATCTCACAATTTAAAATTATATGTAATTTTTTTGCATTATTCTACCTATTCAATGTGATCTGCTATTCATATTGCAGACAATTTGATTCAGAATTAATACAAAAAAATCCACAACTCACTGATTTTGAGGTTGAAAAAGAACGAGAGAAGTCATTGGCCTTATGGCTACAAACGCGTAAGTGTACACCGTCAAAGAGTATTCAACAAAATTCATTTCACTTTATAACTAGCCTTTTCTACACGCAGGTGCAAGAAGGTTTAATTACTGATGAAAGAGTTCGTCAGGTAGCCTACGACCCATCCAAAATTGCACAGAATTATCCTGGATTTATTGTCAATGGGTATAGGTTTCATACGAAAGACTATGGGCAGAATAAATCTACCATGAACAGTGGCGTATGTGTAAAAGGAAGTACATACAATGAAAGTGAGTATGACTACTATGGTATTGTAGAGGAGATCCTACAATTGCAATATCTAGGACAAGACAATCATATATTCTTGTTCAAGTGTCATTGGTTTGATCCGAATTCCATTCGAAATGACACAACACATGGGATTGTCGAGCTTAAACATAAGTCAAAATTGAATACTTATGAGCCATTCATCTTATCCACACAAGCCCAGCAAGTGTATTATACAAGCTATCCTTCATATACAAACAAAGAACGAAATGATTGGTGGGTAGTTTGCAGAGTTAAGTCAAGACTATTCTCTGATTATGAATTAGACATGACTGATCAGACAGCTGAAGAGATCAACGCAGAATTCTTTGAAGAAGACTTTGTTGAAGATGTAGAGTTGACAACTCATATTGGAGAAGACGAATCCGAAGCACCAATGTCCTTGTCTCACGGAAATGAGGTCGAAGAAGTCGATCCACGTGAGATGAAAGACAATAGTGTTCGTCGTACAGATATTGAATATGAAAGTTCTGGTGAGGAAGAGGAATATACCAGTGATGAATGTGAAGATGATGATGAAGATGGGGTTGAATTAGACATATCGTCATCATCTGAGGAGGAAATGGATATCAATTAAACTATGGTAGAATTTTTCACACTTGTAGAGTATATTTAAAGCAGCTCACTTTCAATATAAGCAATTGACTAGTAAACATTATGATTTTATATTCTCTATGAGATATGGTGCGTGGAGGAAGATCTGGTAGCAGTTCTAGGAGGGGCATTCGTGGGAGGGCTTTGTTCCCCGCATCTGGTATGTATATTTTCTAATATCATCATCAGCTGTGTATTTTCTCTTATATATTTATGTGTACTTGTGTAGTGTTAATGCCATTAAAATTGTTACAGTTTCTGCTTCTCCTTCGAGTGAGCAGACACCTCCTCTACCTAGCGGACTAGGTATGTATATTTCAATTTTCAAGTATTTTTTTAGTCATTATTTACACATATTATTAATGTTATTAGAATTGTTACAGTTGCTGGTCCTTCTTCTGCATCTCCTAGCGTGCTGTAGGTATGTATATTTCAATTTCCAAGTATTTTTGTAGTAATTATTTATATATATTATTAATGTTATTAGAATTGCTACAGTTTCTAGTTCTTCTGCTCCTACCGTGCCTGCATGTATGTATATTACAAATGTACTTTTATTGTGCATTCATCTTCCTCATTACTTATGCGTTCTATTCTAGTTACAGCTGTTGGTGCATCCTCCGAGTCTCCTCCTATAGTAGCTGGTATGTATATGTAAAGTTATACTTTAATGTATGCATTAATTCTGATGCCATTAAAATGTCACATGCTCAGGTCACTCTACACATTCTCCAGATGCACCTGTAGATTTGTATATTTAACTGTTAGGGTATTTCTGTAGTCATTATTTAGTATTTTTGTACATTACTCATGTTGTTCATCATTATTTTCCAGGTTCGGTGCCAGAGGATGCTGGTAGTCTGCAGGAGGGCAGAGGTAGTTTTTATGAGAGCACTCTGCGGGAGGTCTGGATTAATGGGTACGTAATCAACATGTATGTATTTCTTATGGGCAATGAAGTGAATTTAGTTCAGAAATTGACATTATGCAGTTACATCATTGCAGTGATAAAATAGAGCCTACTCAAGCATCTCAATTCATCACAAGAACGTTACAAGCACATTTTCCTGGGCCAATTCATAGATTCAATGATTTTCCGATGGAGGTCCAGGAGCACTTGTATCAGATGTTCATGGTATGTAATTTCGTATTGTAATTTAATTCTTATCGTATTCATACATGCAGTTCACTAACTCTTATGTATATAGAGCCAGCATCGATTCACGAGTCGTACGGACGAGGCGCGGTCTCGATTTGTATGGACGATGACCGCAAGATCAAATTTCAAGCATTTGATGTATAACGTGAGAAAAAATGCAGAGAAACATTCTCAGAGTGCAGACCCGACTCTTTGGAGGGAGCGCGCCCAGTTGGATGAGGGGAGAATATTGGGAAACTCTTTGCAACATCTGAGCTGCAGAGATGGCAACAAACATCCTCAATAATGAAAGTTAATCGGGCTGCGAATCCAGAAGCAAACATGCATACTGGTGGGTCTGTCTCTTTTGCGACCCATCAGTCCAGATTGGTAAGTAATTTGTCCATTTCTGGTCTCTTTTATTTATAAGGTACTCATTTATGTCATGTTTTTTCTGTGAAATAGGAGAAGGAGCTAAAAAGGCAGCCGACATTTTCCGAGGTGTTCGATAGAACACACAAGAAAAAAGGAACGGATGCATACATTAGCGATAGAGCCCGAGTGGTTGCAGTAAGTATTTAGAAGATATTCACTATTTAATTTTTCACATTAATATGAACATTAACTACTATTGTTTTTTCTGGTTCTTGCAGGAGTCATACAACCAACAAATGACAGAGAAGTACGTCGGGGAGGTGAGCAGCCGCCGTTAGATCCTGAGGTATGGGTTGCGGCATCTGGGGCCCCAAAGAAAGGCCATGTATATGGTTTTGAGCACAGCATCGATGAGCCGGGTGTTATCTGGAGGATCCAGCTCAGGGTCATAGACCAGTGCATTCCACGCAGGAGTTGGTACTCCAGGTACTTCTCCAGGACAGCTGATGGGCTTCCTTGACAGTAGGATATCGGGCTTAGAGTCTCGTCTGACGGATTCGATGGAGACTCGTCTAGCCCAGATGCAGATGCAGGTGACCGATGCACTACAGGCCCAACTCTCCAGTCCCTCTCCCAGGTTATCTCCCAGGCCTTCTCCAAGATCAACATCCCTCCTCCACAGCAGCACCTCCTCCACAAGCAACACCATCGACATCAGCACACGCCCCTAACGTGAGTAAATTTATTTATTTCAGAGGTTTAATTTAACAGTTAACTTAGTTAACTTAGTTTACTTTAATATGGGTTGATCGACGCACAATTTTTGTTAAGCGAGTTAGGTTAGTTAAAAAGGGAGAACTTAGGTAGTTTAGGGGTTCAAAATTAGAAATACTCATCCGATTGGCCTCCGATTTTTTTCAGAACGGTCGGGGCGATGAGTGTGACTTGTGGAAACTGACGGAGTTCAATTCGGACTCCCGTTTGACTGCGACGCTCCAAGTCATCTTAACCAAGTTAGTTTAGTTAAAAAATGAAAAACTTCGGTTTGAGGGACCAAAATTAGAAATACTCATCCGATTGCCCTCCGTTTGTTCCAGCACGGTCGGGTCGATGAGTGTGACTTGTGGAAACTGACGGAGTTCAATTCGGACTTCCGGTTTGACCTCGAGGCTCCAAGTCGTCTTAACTAAGTTACTTTAGTTAAAAAATGAAAAACTTCGATTTGAGGGACCAAAATTAGAAATACTCATCCGATTGGCCTCCGGTTTGTTCCAGCACGGTCGGACGATGAGTGTGACTTGTGGAAACAGACGGAGTTCAATTCGGACTCCCGGTTTGACCTGACGCTCCAAGTCGTCTTAACAAGTTAGTTTAGTTAAAAAATGAAAAACTTCGGTTTGAGGGACCAAAATTAGAAATACTCATCCGATTGGCCTCCGGTTTGTTCCAGCACGGTCGGGTCGATGAGTGTGACTTCTGGAAACTGACGGAGTTCAATTCGGACTCCCGGTTTGTCCTCGACGCTCCAAGTCGTCTTAACCAAGTTAGATTAGTTAAAAAATGAAAAATTCGGTTTGAGGGACCAAAATTAGAAATACTCATCCGATTGGCCTCGGTTTGTTCCAGCACGGTCGGGCCGATGAGTGTGACTTGTGGAAACTGACGGAGTTCAAATCGGACTCCCGGTTTGACCTCGACGCTCCAAGTCATCTTAACTAAGTTAGTTTAGTTAAAAAATGAAAAACTTCGGTTTAAGGGACCAAAATTTGAAATACTGATCCGATTGGCTCCGGTTTGTTCCAGCACGGTCGGGCCGATGAGTGTGACTTGTGGAAACTGACGGAGTTCAAATCGGACTCCCGATTTGACCCCGACGCTCCAAGTCATCTTAACCAAGTTAGTTTAGTTAAAAAATGAAAAACTTCGATTTGAGGGACCAAAATTTGAAATACTCATCCGATTGGCCTCCGGTTTGTTCCAGCATGGTCGGGTCGATGATTGTGACTTGTGGAAACTGACGGAGTTCAATTCGGACTCCCGGTTTGACCTCGACGCTCCAAGTCATCTTAACCAAGTTAGTTTAGTTAAAAAATGAAAAACTTCGGTTTGAGGGACCAAAATTAGAAATACTAATCCGATTGGCCCCGGTTTGTTCCAGCACGGTCGGGCCGATGAGTGTGACTTGTGGAAACTGACGGAGTTCAATTCGGACTCCCGGTTTGACCTCGACGCTCCAAGTCGTCTTAACCAAGTTAGTTTAGTTAAAAAATGAAAAACTTCAGTTTGGGGACGAAAATTAGAAATACTCATCCGATTGGCCTCCGGTTTGTTCCAGCATGGTCGGGTCGATGAGTGTGACTTGTGGAAACTGACGGAGTTCAATTCGGACTTCCGGTTTAACCTCGACGCTCCAAGTCGTCTTAACCAAGTTAGTTTAGTTAAAAAATGAAAAACTTCGATATGAGGGACCAAAATTAGAAATACTCATCCGATTGGCCTCCGGTTTGTTCCAGCATAGGTGGGTCGATGAGTGTGACTTGTGGAAACTGACGGAGTTGAATTCAGACTCCCGGTTTGATCTCGACGCTCCAAGTCGTCTTAACCAACTTAGTTTAGTTAAAAAATGAAAAACTTCGGTTTGATGGACCAAAATTAGAAATACTCATCCGATTGGCCTCCGGTTTGTTCCAGCACGGTCGGGTCGATGAGTGTGACTTGTGGAAACTGACGGAGTTCAATTCGGACTCCCGGTTTGACCTCCACGCTTCAAGTCATCTTAACCAAGTTAGTTTAGTTAAAAAATGAAAAACTTCGATTTGAGGGACCAAAATTAGAAATACTCATCCGATTGGCCTCCGGTTTATTCCAACACTGTCGGGCCGATGAGTGTGACTTGTGGAAGCGGATGGAGTTCAATTCGGACTCCCGATTTGACCTCGATGCTCCAAGTCGTCTTAACCAAGTTAGTTTAGTTAACAAATTAAAAACTTCGGTTTGAGGGTCCAATGTTAGAAATACTCTTCCGATTGGCCTCCGGTTTGTTCCAGCACGGTCGGGTCGATGAGTGTGACTTGTGGAAACTGACGGAGTTCAATTCGGACTCCCGATTTGACCTCGACGCTCCAAGTCGTCTTAACCAAGTTAGTTTAGTTAAAAAATGAAAAAATTCGGTTTCAGGGTCAAAAATTAGAAATACTTATCTAATGGCCTTCGGTTTATTCCAGCACGGTCGGGTCGATGAGTGTGACTTGTGGAAACTGACAGAGTTCAATTCGGACTCCCGGTTTGACCTCGACGTCAAGTCGTCTTCACCAAGTTAGTTTAGTTAAAAAATGAAAAACTTCGATTTGAGGGACCAAAATTAGAAATACTCATCCGATGGCCTCCGGTTTGTTCCAGCACGGGGGCCGATGAGTGTGACTTGTGGAAACTGACGAGTTCAATTCGGACTCCCGATTTGACCTCGACGCTCCAAGTCGTCTTAACCAAGTTAGTTTAGTTAAAAAATGAAAAACTTCGGTTTGAGGGTCCAATGTTAGAAATACTCTTCCGATTGGCCTCCGATTTGTTCCAGCACGGTCGGGCCGATGAGTATGACTTGTGGAAACTGACATAGTTCAATTCGGACTCCGGTTTGACCGCGACGCGCCAAGTCGTCTTACCCAAGTTAGTTTAGTTAAAAAATGAAGAACTTCGGTTTCAGGGTCCAAAATTAGAAATACTCATCTAATTGACCTCCATTGCTTATAGTTTTATTTAATTTATACTTCTAAAATAAGTTATTACTTATAATAGTATTTAATTTTAACTTATTATTGTTATATATATATTGTAGGTTCCTTCATCGGGTGGAGTGGGAGGACACGAGGATGAAGACGAAGACGAGGCATCATGATTTCGTTTCATTATTATTATTGTTGTAGACATTTTTATTATTGTTGTTGGCATTATATATTGTGATGTTGTGGATATTTTATTCTTATTGTGGACATTTTATTATTCTGATGTTGTGGACATTTTATTATTGTGTTGTGGATATTTTTATTATTGTTGATGTTGTCGACATTTTATTATTGTTTTGTTGTGGATATTTTTATTATTTTGTGTTGTAGATATTTTTATGGTGGACAATTATTATTGTTGTGGATATTATTTATTTTATTTAAGCAGGTTATTTTCCTAAAAATATATATATTTTAAAAAAATATTTAAAAAATAGAGACCGATTAGGGACCCAAATAATTCGGTCCCTATTCGGTCTAAATAGGGACCGAATTTATTCAGTCGCCATTCGGTCCCTATTTTAGGGACCGAATGGGGACTGAATAAGTCGGTCCCTATGTAGGGACCGAAATAATTCGGTCCCTATTTGGTCCCTATTTTAGGGACCGAACTAGGACTGAATAAATTCGGTCCCTAAAGAGGAACCGAATTTATCGCTCCCAATTCGGTCCCTATTTTAGGGACTGAATGGGGACTGAATAAGTCGGTCCCTATCCTATTCGGTCCCTATTGTAGGGACCGAACTAGGACTGAATAAATTCGGTCCCTAAATAGGGACCGAATTTATTCGGTCCCCATTCGGTCCCTATTCTAGGGACTGAATGGGACCGAATACTTTCGGTCCCTAAATAGGGACCGATCTTATTCGGTCCCTATTTATCGGTCCCTATTTAGTGACGAATAGGGACCGAATTTAGTCGGTCACAGATTTGTGATCAAAGTTTTTGACCGACATATTCGGTCACTATTGGTCTCTGAGATGTTTAGGGACCGAATAGAGACCGAATATTTCGGTCTCTATTTCCGATTTTTCTTGTAGTGTATTTTCGTTGCAGAAATTACAGTAAATCATATGAACATGAACAAATTCTCAAATTTGCAGGGTATGAACTGACGCATATACACATGTATAGAAAATCTAGGGCATTTGATTCCTCAGGAATCATGTAGACAGTAGGAATCATGCATAATCCATTTTCCCCAACATGTATTTCAATAAATCCAATAATTTATGACATCCATAGAAAAAACACATAAATTTCCACATGCATCACATTAGCTATTTTTCATAACATATAAAAATTACACTATATCCTCATTGCGTTAAAGTCCGAAAATTAATTACTTAAGGCAGAACAGTTACTGTTCTGCTGAAGAACTTGGCGGCAGTGTCTGACCGTTCAAGGAGTTGGACGGCAAGATCACTGGACGCATACTGGAGATCTTGGCGTCAAGGGCATTGACGCCAAGTTCCTGTCTGTGCAAGAACACAGACCGAGCTCCAAATAACAAGGGAATGTGAGGATCCAGGACACGAGGAAAATCTAAAAAAATAAGAAAACCCTACTAGACATCTATATGGACGATGTGTGTAGGTTACTTGCCTTTCAGAAACTCTACAAAGGGATCAAATGAGCCGGTGAAGCTCTCCTTGGGCAGTCCCAAGAAGCTCCCAAAGATGCCTTCCTCCGGGTTCTTGATGCAGTAGACCCCAAGAAGATGTCGGGGAAGCCTTCCCCTTGTCCCAGCTACCTCCTTATTGTGGTAGATGGCCGGAACCAGTTTCAAATGGTCGGATTTAAGCTTTCAAAGGTAGGTTTTTTTCTCACAGTCCAGAACTAGGGTTTTTTTTTCTTCTCTCCTCTTCTTGCAAAGAGCCAAGGGGCTTTGAGGTTGCAAAAGGGCTTGGTATATAGGAGAGGGGACTCTCTTTCATGAAGGGGTGATGGGAAAGGCTCAGAGCCGTTGGGGACAGCTCCCCAATGGCTGAGCTTCCTTCTTCTAGGAATTCGGGGTCTGCAATGCATGCAGGTAAGAAATATTAACGTCCATATCCATGGACGTTGGCTTATGTATTGGCGTCCATCGATGTGGACGCTGGATCAGCATGGGCGTCCATCCATGTTGACTCCAACTTGGCCCTTCGGCCAGAACTCAAAACATGCAGAAACCATGCCTAACTTATACATATAACATGCCATGCATATGTATTATCATGTACACAGTACCACCATGCATTTCATACATTATTTACAACTAATTATATACATGCACACATAAGTATAACTAGTTATTACATACGTAGATATGTACATCTATGCATACACAATTATGAATTTTTTTACACGAAATAAAATAATGCAACAAAATTCGAGGGCCTTACAGTTAAATGTTTTTTCTATTATATGATGAATTCCACATGTTATATGAATTGTCTTACTCTACATGATAAGTAACCATCCTATGTAAAGAATGATTGACAAATGATTTAGAGAATGTTGATAGGTAGAAGCTATACCGTATCAAGGAAAAGAAATTCGATATGTTATCATGTTTTAAAAAATTAATTATATGATAAATCTTGAACTGTCTTTCCTTGTTCCTTGCTGGGTCTAGTAGACTCACACTTGATTAACATTTTAGGAGAGTCTGAGGACACCGAGGAGTTAGTCCATTCTGACTCTGAGCTTGAGGACGTGGAGGCTTAGTTCTTATATTGAGAGTGTGTTGAGTGACTATGTATATGAGAATAAATGTAATTTGAACATTGTATTATTTTAGACTTATAAACTATTATTACTTTGGACTATTGTAGTTCTTCTTTTATGCTTTAGACTTGGTATTTGAATACAATGTTGATTGAAAAGTAAATTTCATATTCCGTTGCAAACTTGTTCGAATTTAATTGTGATTTGCGTATATCTCAATCCGAACCGATTAATGTTGGATGTTTCCACTGTAACACCACTATCAACTATACCAGGTCTAAGAGGGCATTACAGAGATTGGTATCAGAGCGTTCTAGGTTGAGCATGTACATAAATGAAATATCAACAATGTGTTCACATCCTTAAGTCTGCATAAAGAATTAATCCAAGGTTTATGTAGAATAATAGGTTATCATAACAAATGCTTGTTTTGCAAGCAAGCTATGGCTACCCATGGTCGTGGAGGAGCAGGCTCGGCTCGAGGCGATGAGCCAGTTGGAGGTTCACAGACTCTAGCTCAGTAGGTGCCAGATCAGACAGGCGTACCATTACCATCCCCACCACCGCCCGTGGACTATGGAGCATTGATGCAGGGACTTGTGCACGCAATGCAGACTCAAGCACATTTGGCAGCCTTGCTAGTGCAAGTGCAGGCTTAGGTTGGTACTTAGGAAGTAATTACCAGGTTGTTGATTTGAATAATCCAACTAAGGACTCGACTTGGATATAGGCGCGGGCACCTACTCATGAGGCAGGCATTGGAGGTGCATCGACAATGGAGTGGTTCAGGGGGATGACTCCAGCTTTCTTTAAGGAGGAGAATGATCCAATCATGGCGGAGAGATGGTTGTGTGAAATGGAGAAGATCTTTCTGCTATACGATGTACGGAAGAGGATCGGGTGACTCTGGCCACATATATGCTGCAGGTAATGAAGGTTCTAGAAGTGTTGTGTGTTGTTTTAGTACACCTTTAGATTCATCTACCTTCTATTACAGGAGTGTGCCGACGTGTGGTGTTTTTCAGTACTATGCACAAAGTTTGGGGATGGAGTTGTTGAGGTTGTATGGACTGAGTTTGTTCGCCTGTTTAGAGCAATGTATATTCCAGACCATGTGCAAGATCGCATGGAGCAAGAGTTCTTGACATTGACCCAAGGGTCAATGAGTGTGTTGGAGTATGAGGCTAGATTCGCAGAGCTGTTGAAGTATGTGCCTCACATAGTAGCAGATGAGCAGAGGAAAGTGAAGAAATTTGTCATGGGATTGAAGCCGTCCTTCAGGACTAGACTTGTAGCTTTTGGGCATCGTTTGATGGATGAGACATTGTCAGCAGCATGTATGCAAGAAGCGAAAATGGAGGTGTGTCTGAAAGAGAAGAGGGCTTCTTTGAAGAGGACTGGATCAGAATTTCAGCAGCAGGACAAGAAAAAGAAGACTCTGGTGTTTCCGCCTAGGGTAGTAGTACTAGCGAGAGTGGCTGCACCGACTACGAGTAGTGGTATAGTTGTAGAGAAGCCTTTGTGTTCTCAGTGTGGGAAGCGTCATGGAGGAGACGTTTGTTGGGTGACTTCTGGTAGGTGCTTGAGGTGTGGTGATAAGAACCACAAAATCCTTGATTGTCCGAAGATTGCATAGCAGACTGCAGTGGCAGCGGCACCAGCAGTAGCTAGACCAGCACCGAGAGCAGCAGGGAGACTGAGGGCTCAGGCTCGAGTTTTTGCTTTGGTGAGAGATGAGGCTGAGTTGGCAGAGCACGTCCTAGAAGGTACGGTTTTGATTATGGGTATGCATGCTTGTGTTTTATTTGATACTGGTGCTACGCATAGTTTATCTCTATGAAGTTTGCAAAGGTCTAATGAAGGAGTCTGATATAGTTCCTGAGGTTTTGGAGGCCCCGTTATCTGTTTACACCCCAGCTGGAACCATGTTGACTGGGGAATGTTTTTCTTCCCTCTATGTGTGTATTGAAGAGCGAGTTTTGCCTAGTAGTTTTTATCTATTGAAGATGAAGGACTACGATGCCATTTTGGGCTTAGACTAGCTCGAAGAGCATTACGCCCTTATAGATTGTAGGAAGAAGATCATTATTTTCCCGAATCTTAGTGAAGATGAATTTTTCTATCCGTTACCCAAGAATATGATGGGTAAGTTGTGATCTCAGGTCTGAAGGTAACCCGGATGTTGAAGAAAGGTTGTAGTGGTTTTCTTGCTAGTGTTGTGATGTCTGTGGATTTGAAGAAGGCACTGACCGTAGAAGATATTAAGGTTGTCCGAGATTTTAGTGATGTATTTCCTAAGGATTTGTCTGGTTTGCCACCTGAGAGGGAGATTGAGTTCGGTATTGAGTTGGTACTTGGTACTTCACCTATAACTATTGCTCCTTACAGTATGGCACCGGTAGAATTGGCGGAATTGCGGAAGCAACTTCAGGAATTGCTAGACAAGGGTTTTATTCAGCCAATTGTGTCTCCTTGGGGAGCACTTGTACTCTTTGTGAAGAAGAGGGACGGGTTGATGAGGCTGTGTATTGACTACCGTATACTGAATCAAGTGACTATTAAGAGCAAGTATCCTTTGCCTCATATCGATGACTTATTCGACCATTGCATGGAGCTTCTATGTTTTCTAAGATTGACCTTCGTTCTGGCTATCATCAACTTCGAATCAAGCTAGAGGATTCTTCTAAAACAGCTTTTAGGACGAGATATGGCCATTATGAATTTCTGGTCTTGCCATTTTAGTTTGACGAATGCTACAACTGTTTCATGGATTTGATGAACAGGGTTTTTCAGAAATATCGTGATTCTTATCTTGTGGTTTTCATTGATGATGTGTTGATCTACTCGCCTAATGAAGAGTCTCACCGAGAGCATTTGAAGATTGTGCTTGAAGTATTAAGAATGCACAAACTGTATGCCAAATTCAGTAAGTGCAATTTCTGGATGAAGGAGGTTCATTTCTTGGGGCATGTTATTTATGGAGATGGTGTTTCTATGGATCCGGCAAAGGTGGAAGCAGTCCTAGATTGGGAGATACCAAGATCATCTGTTGATATCAGTAGTTTCCTTGGTTTGGCAGGTTATTATAGATGATTCATTGAAGGTTTCTTCTATAGTGGGTACATTGACAAGGCTGATGAGGAAGTGAGTTAAATTCGAGTGGACTGATGCTTGTGAAAGAAGTTTCCAGGAGTTGAAGACTCGGTTGACTACAGCGCCAGTGCTTGTGTTGCCTAATGGTGTGGATTCTTTCTCTATCTACACGGATGCTTCGAAGATTGGACTTGGTTGTATGCTAATGCAGGGTGGAAGGGTGTTGCATATGCTTCTAGGGAACTTAAAGAGCATGAGCGCAACTATCCGACACATGATTGGAACTTGTGGCGGGTGTCTTTGCTTTGAAAATCTGGAGGCACTATCTGTATGGAGTGAGGTTTAAACTTTTCTCAGACCATAATAGTCTTAAGTATCTATTCTCCCAGAAGGAGTTGAATCTGAGACAATGGAGGTGGATTGAATTCTTGAAAGACTATGATTTTGAGCTTACTTACCACCCAAGAAAAGCCAATGTGGTGGCGGATGCCTTAAGTAGGAAGAGGCAGATGTTGTGCCAGAACTGGAAGATGTTGGAAGATGTAATGGGTTCATTGGCCGTTCTGGAGCCACAATTGTGTACCATGTTCTTGGCTCAGTTGACCATTAGATCTTCTATGCATGATAAGGTTTTGCATTGCAAAAGGATGATCCACTATTGCAGGAATTGGTTAAGAAATCTTGCAAAGTAAGAGATGAAGATGGTGTAATTCGTCTGAATCATCGGGTATGTGTTCCTAATGATGTGATTCTGTGAAAGGAAATTCTAGAAGTAGCTCATCAATCGCAGTTCTCTATTCACCTAGGCAATGGAAAGATGTATCAGGATTTGAAGCATTCTTTTTGGTGGTCCGGCATGAAGCGAGATGTTGTGGATTTATAGCATTATGTTTGATATGTCAGCAAGTAAAGACAGAGCGTCAGTGACCTTCAGGTTTGATGCGGAAACTAGATATTCCTCAGGGGAAATAGGAGCAGATAATGATGGACTTTGTGACTGGCTTGCATAGATCAGTGAGAGGGAATGTGTAATGACCTCTTTATACCGGTACGATTATACCAATCCACGTTGGTACAAAAAACACCGTCACTGTGGGATATTAACCCAACACTAAATGATAGGTTGATATGTAGATGAATAGCAAATGAGTACATCGGAATTAAAGACATAACTCATCTCATTCCATCATCATCACATCATTCTACAGTCTATATAGCAAATGTAAATGGCAAAAGTCCACATTAATACAATTCGAAAAGAAATACATTGTCTATCACATTGTCCATATGAATAACATTATTGCATACTATGAAAGAAAACAACTTTTTAGTAAACTCAACAAGCAGCTATTCCTCTCGCTCGATGTCACTCCTTGCTATGTCCTCCTCAAGTACGAGGACACCTGCCTCACCTGTACGGCGAAGCAAGGATGAGTATTCTAAAAAGACCCAACAAGCAATCTATAGATATCATTCTTACACATATCACACACATTCTAAACTATTACATATTAGGGAAACACATGCTATCCTTTAAACAAAAAATGAATCACATGGCACACGTTTTAAACAATTAACAACATACATAAACCACCTAAACATGCTTCCTATACATGCGAATGAACTCGATTCTTATTTCAAATGATAATTCATATCAATCATATTCTTGACACAATCAATGTCTATGAATGACCTATAGCATGCTTTCTACATAGAACATATAACATGATTTATGGTTTCATACTTTATTCAAATCATTGCACAAATCTACATTTTTAAAACGTGGGACATGTACAAGGTAAATAAGATTCCTAGCATGTTATCTAACCAATTTCACATATAAATAAACATTTTCACAAAATTAGCTTGTTTGTTTAATATAAATAAATCACATTTACATAAATTTACGTCCTTTCACATGCCAACACATTCATACTACATAACACCTATTCACTTTTCACATTTATCCATATTCACAAAACACTAGTACATGGATGTTACTAAACTATATAACATGATAATAAACATGATATTACATTTAACATATTAACACATGAATGATATGAATACATGCATTTTTACCTGGCTTCACATGCATTTACTCTCTCTTTTACATTCACTTTCACTTACACATGATTTCACACATTTTTCACATAGTTTTCACTTGCACTTTCACTTCTCACATCACTTGCACTTACCACGTGCCACATTCACATTATTTACATTTTACACTTTTTACACTTAATTTGCCGTGACACATAGTGTTAACTACCATCTAGAGGAACACACACACATATCAGTTGGCACGTCACTTAACTTAACACACACTCGCCACCTAGGCAAACTAGTGACGAATCTTGGTAAACTGCGCAGACCAGGAGAAGCCCTCTCCACCCTATCCAGTGGTACTTGTCCACCTCCAGGATTTCATCCTAATGCCTTTAGGATATCACTTCTACGTTGAGCCTCCATAGGGACTTTTCTATAGTAGGGCTATTAGACCTCTATGGTAGCAGTGTCAATCTCGGCCTAATTTTACACATTATCACTGTAATGACCCGACGCCCGGATGCCTGGCTCCCACCAAGAATCCAAACATCGGGACCACCGCCCACGGGTCCAGAGACCTAGAAGGGCTAACGGATCGGTCTTACAAGATGTGTAATAGAGATAAATTACAACAAGTGTACTAAAGTGCACCACAAGTGAACGAAAAGGGTCCAACACTAAGTAACAGTCCCAAAGTAAATAAAGTACAAGTGCTGAATATAAAAGGGAAAGATAGGTCCCTTAAGGGCATACCCCGAGGGTGAAGTACAATTGCTGGGGGAACACTGCTCACTAGAGACACCGACTACTGCGGGCCCGTCTCCTAAGTCCGCCTCGGAGGGAGCTGCTGTGAAGTCTCACTACAAAACAGGGAGTGAGTTTCACGAAGAAGCCCAGTAGGGACTACCAATCTCCCACTGGTTCTAACAACAGAATAGAAACTAAGTGCAATAATAAATAAAGCAGTAAAGTCTATTCTACTAAACAGAGTCAATTGCAAAAGTGTGAAAGAAACTACACGGTCGTCGGTCTACACTAAAAGTCGGGACCAGTAAACCCGTGTAAACAAGGCACCACAAGAACCCAAGGCTGCAACATGGACAGTTTGAACAACTCCCCGGACAAGACACTAGCTATAGTAACACTACACTAGTCAAGTAGTCAGGTGTGACACGCGCTTACCCTCGACTACAAGTCTTGGTCTCCCCTCCCGTCGGAGTGAGACATGTGGACCAAGTACCATGACTGCCGTAGTCTGGCTGACTACGGTCCCACGCCTGACCCCTCTAAATGGTTCTGGAACCACGTAGAGTGAGGTGGTGAGAAAAAGGACTAACTGGTCCGCACTAGAAGAGCTCCACAACCACCTTGGAGACCCAGACCAGCGAAGAGAGCTCTACAAATAACTCCACGCCGCTATCCCTACCATTTTCCCCTTCCGCTCTGAGTCCGTGACTCGAGCACGCCCGCTGCCCAGAGAACTCCCTTTAACAGATGCGCAAGGATGGGGGTCCCAGGTAACGGTAACAACCTGTCTCGCGAACAAGCCCTCAAGTGCCTAGCACCGGGCAAAACGGACTAGAGTAGCACTGCACTAGGAACAACATAGGTGCCAAGAAAACTGAGTCGCAGCGGAAGCAAAAACGTCAAAACCTACTGTTAGTCGCTCTCGGTCAAGGAGGCGGCATATCAGAATGTCACGACCAGAAAGCGACGGCTCTGCCAGTCGCGACAGGAATTCGGAAGGCGGCCCTTGTGCCGTCGCGATAAGAACGCGTCGGCTAAGGGTGCCACTATAACCCCTATAAATTTTTATTTGTTGAAAAATATGAATAATAAAGTTATGGAGTTAAGCATAGTCTTAAATGGAAATAGTTGATATTTGGGAATGATTAGCATTAATTAACGTTACCCAAGTGTCGTACTCAGACGTGCGCGCTCCCACAGGCGACACTGAAAAACTGTAACGAAAATGAAATCTGAGAACACCATAATTTCATAAAATGTGGAGATATCGGAAATGTAAATATCCGAATTTTTCGACATTCAGATTTTGAGATTAAGTCGACGCGACCATTTTCTGGGTGATTTTCACCTAAAATAAATAAATCTAAAAAATAAACTAAAATCACTATAATTTGTAAAACCCATCATATTTGTCTATGGTTGAAATTTTAGTACAAACAGACTTTGTTTGGACATGTTACATCAAAACTAAGGGGACGATTATTGGGTCATTACGGTTGGGATTTTTTTGGTGAATTGGGGGGCTTACGTGTTAAGCTTTGGAAGGCCACGTACCAGGGGGTTAAGCCAACACCTAAGTTACCTACGTGTAACCAAGAGGAAAGATGCATGGGCTACGTGTTGAGGTAAAAATCAAAGGATTTTTACCATGACAAATGGGCAACCGACGTGCCATTGTGCATGGAGAAGTATTTAGCCATAAATACCTCCCCACAAGCTTCGAAACCATCTTTCCAACCCTTTTCCACTATTATGCTTCTGCCATTGCACTGATTAACATCTAGTTTGGGAAGGTGTTTCTGGTTGCTAACACTGTGAGGAAGCTACTGTTGCTTGAACTGCTGGTTCTTCTTGCACCTTGTTCTGCTCGAGCTCTTGCTGGAGCTATTACTGAAGAGTGGCTGTGGAGCCATCTTGGAGGCTGTTGCTGCTACAACAACAAACTTCACTACTTATTCCTCCATTATGGTCATTTCTCCATCCTCTTCAACTAGGTAGGATTCATTTCCCTCGGGTTCAGATCTGTCCTCCACACATGATAAGAAATTCTTGATGATGGAACTAGTTGCTATACTTATGGTTCTTCTGCTTTTCATCCATCATGATAAGATTATTCTTGTAGGAAGGGGTTCAACCTTGTTCCATTTTAGAAACTAACTCCTATCCTCTTCTTTCACCCTTGATCTTTGTACATGCTATAGAGTTTTGTAGAAGGCTCAATTATCTCTAGAATAGTATGAAGACTTTGGTTTAGATGATTGATACTTCATCTCTTGATTTAGATCTATGAAACACAATGTGATTTAGTGTCCATCTTGTAGAAATCTTCAATTAAATTATTACTATCAAGGCTATACTTCTAGTACTAAACTATGTTTAGTTTCAAGCAACACAAGTTTGAATTGCAAACTCCTCTTTCATCTCACTTGTTAGCTTATAAACCACTGTGAGAACTACAATTAGACTCTTCTATTTGATATAAAACATGCCTTGGTTTATAAGTTATATAATTATGGTGTTTAAGATGGATTTAAAGGCATTTCTGGAAGGACTGTTGCTATCTGTCGACAGCCAGCCCATAGCTGTCGACAGGCGCAAGCCTTCCAGAACTCCAGAGTTCTGGACTGTGGCTAGCTGTCGACAGCCAGCCCTCAGCTATCGACAGATACCCACAGAACCAGAAAACCTGAACTCTGTCTGATACCATCTGTCTACAGCCCCTTCCTGGCTGTCGACAGCTACTATCCTGCCTTGCATTTCATCCAACTTTTCATGTATGAATCCTTGCTTAACTTCATTCTAAAAGCTTAGAAAGTTAACCCCTTAGTTACTTTGGTATTTACTGTCATTCTACTATAAATATTATCCACTTGGTGTACCTTACTCACCCTTGAATTATCCTTAAAGTTGTCAATTACGAATGGTACTCCGTTGAGTCTGTTCTTCGATATTCGGTAACCATGTTCACAAAACCTGATCACCTGAGAGTTCATATGCTTGAACACCTTATGAGATGTGAATAATGATGATGACACTTATTGGGTCCTTGGACCCCACTTTATTAATATGCCTGTGGAAATAGGGCTGGTCTAGTCCTGGGAGGAGCACCCATATCATTTTCGGACCACGTGGAATGATAAAGGGCGTCGGGATGTCTGGCATTGCATCAAATATTTTCTGATTATGGTCATCAAAATTCTTGTACTGTGTAACTGATATACCAAGTCTAAAGCTATATACCTGAGCAAGACCTGAGTTTTACTGTCATTATATCAAATATTGTTCTGAAATCTGATATTGTCTCTTGATGTCTGTTCTATCCTTGTCTTGGTTATCATGTGTACACTCTGAACTATGGATTTGAATTATGGATTTGAATTCTATTGGGCTAGTTAGCTAACTCTTTCCTACCATTTTCAGGTAATACAGATGGGGATGACATTTAAGGGCATGAGTGCTGAGTGGGACCGACCGTGACAAGCAAAATAACCCATTTCTGTTTCTGTTTAATAGTGTGAGATGAGATGGGTTATTTGAGTTTGTTTTAATCTACTCCTCTCTTAGTGGTAATCAGGAGAGTACTTGTGTAATAAGACTTCCGCTTATGACGTTATGAATGGACAAATAAATATTACCTTTTGTGCCTATTTCTGTCAATTCCGATAAATAGCTTTTTGTTAGGACGTGAAGATAATTTTGGTATCAGAGCATTAGTTCGATAAACCTTGGGATAACCTGTGAGTTGGGGTAGAAATTTGGGATTAGTTAGCATGACTTTGCAATTATATAAATGCTAACATGATATTGTTTCAGTATGGATTTGAATGCCCAAGATAGGATGGTGGCAGCGCTAGAAATGTTACGTCAAGACATTGAGTTGTATGCCCAAGCACAGCAGGATGGTCATTTGCAAATTAAGGAAGAAGTGCTTAATTGACTGTGGGTGCTTTCTTTGCCGGCAATCCTGGTGCTTCCTGGAAGTCATGACTCAAGTTATGTGTGTAGGTTGGACAATCTAAGGTTGGGGCAAGACATGTTACTCCATCAGTTTGAGGGCTATTGGGAAGCACTGACAGATGCGGCAAGGGAACTATACCACGGAATGGGAGAAGAACAGCAAGCACCGCCAATGGAAACTATTATAGATCTGACCCAGAACTAGAAATAGACTTAGACCGTTCATCTTTTTGTAAACCTCTCCTTTTGTGTAAATGATGGTTGTACATACCTAACTTCAATGTGTATGTGGAGTGAGAGGTTAGTGGGGGTTGGAATTTATAAGTATGACAACTTGGAAGGAAAAGGTTATGGAATTTTGGGGATACATGGGAATGTATTGTAATGTAAATATTTGACTTGTTTATAGAGATGGTGTGTTCTGTAAATTTGAATTGTGTATGTGATGGATGTAAGCTTGGGATGATTGTGAAAATTAATGTGTGTATTATTGGATGTTTCAGCTACTTTCTCAATTAGTAATGGATGGAGTTGATGCTAATTGGAGGAAGATGGAGAGCTCTATGCATGATCTAACCGAGTAATGAAGGTGGTAGCCAAAAATAATAGTCACATTGGGACAAGCTTGTACAAAGATTTTCGAAGCCTAGACCCTCCGAGGTTCGCAGGAAGTACGGATCTGGATGAAACTGAGAATTGGCTAAAAGACATTGAAAGGATATTCAGAATGATTAAGTGTATGGAAGAGGAAAAGGTTCGTCTAACTACATTCCATTTAGATCGGGATGCCCGTGCTTGGTGGGAAACATTGGAAGCTACTCTAGAGGATTCAAATCAAGTTAGTTGGGAAGAGTTTGTAGAACTATTCAATGAGCAATATTTCTCTGAGGTGGTTCAGGAGAAGAAAGCAAATGAATTTGCTAGTCTAAAGTAGCTAAGATGTCTGTATCTGAGTATGAGGCTCAATTTACCTGGTTGTCAAAATATGCGCCACATCTTGTATCCACAGAGAAATTGAAGGCTAAGATATTTATGAATGGATTGCGTCCCAATTTTATTACGCAGCTAACTCCTCACCTGATCACTACTTATTCAGAAATGGTTAAGAGAGCCTTGGCGCTGGAAGCTGCAAATGAAGCTGTGGATAAGATTAGAGGGAAATCTGGAGAAAGATCTTCAGATCGAAAAAGGAAGTATGAGTCAGGGAATGCCCCGAAGGTTCAGCAAACTTCTAAGAAGGCAGGCAAAGCTCCGGTAGAGAGTAAGGATGTTTGCAAGCATTGCCATCGCATCGGACATAAGGTTTAGAATTGTTGGCGTAAATTGGTTCATGTTTCTGTTGTGGAAGCACTGAACACCGAATTCCGGACTGCCCGATGGCCAAGATAGCACCAACAAATCAGAACCCCCGAGTAAAGCAAGGTAGACTACAAGCCCTTCAGGAGGTGGAACTGAATCTCCGCAGGAAGCGGATTGATTGAAGGTACATTGTTAGTACACTCAAAACCTGCGTATGTGTTGTTTGATTCCGGAGCGACGCATTCTTTTATTAGCTATGAGTTTGCTAAATCCTTGAATGTATAGTCAGTTCCGTTACTCACACAACTGGAAGTTGCAACTCCTTCAAGTAAGGGTAAAAAGCTTAAAGAATATTACCCTGCTAGTCAGATCATAGTTAAAGAATGTGTTACCGATGATTTGATATGTTTAGATATATTGGATTATGATGTAATCCTTGGGGTTGATTGGCTATCGAATACCATGCAAATTTAGATTGCCAATTGAGACAAGTGACTTCCTAGGAGAGGAAAATTATTCTATAACTTTTGATAAACCCTAAACCAAAAGAATAGCAATATTTTAGCAGTGAAAGCTTGTAAGTTAGTACAGAAGGGTTGTCAGGGTATTTGGCTTCCGTGACCCTATTAAATCAGAGCATTGCGGGATTGACGATATTCCAGTAGTAAGGGAATTGCTTGATGTTTTCCCTGAAGAGCTACCTGGTATACCACCTAATAGAGAGGTGAATTTTTCAATTGAGTTGGTACCAGGAGCCACACCAATATCTAGAACACCCTACAGAATGTCAATAGAAGAATTGAAAGAACTAAAAAGGCAATTGTTGGAGTTGATAGAGAAGGGATTTATTAGACCCAGTACCTCACCTTGGGGTGCTCCGGTACTATTTGTTAAAAAGAAGGATGGATCTATGCAGTTATGCATAGATTATCGGCAGTTAAATCAATTGGCTATAAAGAATAAGTACCCACTTCTGAGAATGGATGGTCTATTTGATCAGTTGTCTAGAGCTCAGTGTTTCTCCAAGATTGATTTAAGGTCTGAATATCATCACCTTAAATTCAAGAATCAGATATTCATAAATGGCTTTCCGAACAAGATATTTACATGCAGGTAACTTAGCTGTTGGCTTAACCCCCTGGTGCGGTGGCCTTCCAAGAGCTTTAACACAAGCCCCCATAATTTACCAAAAACTCCCCACCGTAAATGACCCAATAAATCAACTGGCCCCTTAGTTTTGATGTAAACAAGTCCAAAAAATGTCTGTTTGTACTAAAATTTCAACCATAGACAAATATGATGGTTTTACAAATTATGGTGATTTTAGTTTAATTTTAAGAATTTATTATATAGTAGGTGAAAAATCACATGGAAAATAGTCGCGTCGACTTAATCTCATAATCCGAATGTCGAAAAATTCATATATTTACATTTCTGATATCTCCACATTTTTTTGGAAATTATGGTGTTCTCGGATTTTATTTTTGTTATAGTTTTTCAGTGTCGCCCTGTGGGAGCGCGCACGTCCGAGTACGATATGGGGTAACGTTAATTAATGCTAATCATTTCCAAATATCAATTATTTACATTTAAGACTAATGCTTAACTCCAATAACATTATTATCCATGTTTTTCAATAAATAAAATTTTCTGGGGTGTTACAACTCTCCCCCACTAAAAGAAATTTGGTCCTCCAAATTTAATTACACAAGGGTGTGGTTATTGACCTGTAAACAACTCTGGATACTTGTTCTTGATGGCATCTTCCAATTCCCATGTTGCTTCTTCTTGTCCTCGCTTATTCCACTGAATCTGTAATAAGGGAACTTCCTTGTTCCGAAGTTGCTTGATTTTTCGATCGAGGATCTGTACTGGTCTTTCTTCATACGCAGGATCTCCTTGTACATCCAGATCTTGGTATCCAATAATATGTTCCGGATCATATACATACTTTCTTAACATTGACACATGAAAGATATCATGCACATTGGACAATGTGGTGGAAGGCTAGTGGTATGTCATTTCACCAACTCTCTTTAGTATTTCAAAAGGTCCAATGTATCTTGGACTCAATTTTCGCTTGATACCAAATCTTTGATTCCTCTCGGGGTGACACTTTAAGAAATACATGTTCCCCTTGCTGAAATTCTAACTCTCTTCTATGTCGATCGGCATAACTTTTCCGTCGGTCTTGAGCAGCTTTCATTCGATCTTGTACTAACTTGATGTCTTCTGTTGTTTCTTGGATCATTTCAGGTCCAAGAATGTGTGTTCTTTTAATTCAACCCAACATAATGGTGATCTACACTGCCGACCATATAAGCTTCGAAAGGTGCATTTGAATAGTGGACTGGTAGCTATTGTTATATGCAAATTCCATAATGCTCAATGCATGTTCCAGTCATTTCCGAATTCTAGTACGCAAGTGCGGCACATATCCTCAATAATTTGATTCACCGTCGGTCTACCCATCTATTTGTGGGTGGAAATGAAAGCAGTACTAAATTTTAATTTACTTCCCAAAGCATCTTGCAATTCTCTCCAAAAATGCGAAGTAAATCTTGCATCTCGGTCAGAAACTATGTTCTTTGTGATCCATGCAACCGTACAATTTCTTTCATATATAACGCTGCCAAAATATTAATAGACCATCTTATCTTTATTGCTAAGAAATGAGCCGATTTTGTAAGTCTATCAATGATACCCATATAGCATCAAATCCACTTCATGTTTTAGGAAATCCCACAATAAAATCCATACCAATATTGTCCCATTTCCATTCTGGTATATCTCAAGTGGTTTCAATTCCCTGCAGGTTTCTGGTGTTCTACCTTAATTTTCTGACATGTCAAACATTTTTCAATAAAATCCACAATATTCTTTTTCATGTTGCACCACCAGAAATGCTTCTTCAAATGCTGATTCATTTTGACAGCTCCTAGATGAATAGTGTAATGAGATCAATGAGCTTCTTCTAAAATTTGTTCTTGATTTCAGAATTATATGGTACACACAATCTATCCAGGAATCGAAGATTCCCATGAACATGTTTCATAAAATCAAGTTTAGAAGCCAATTTTTCTCTAATTTCTACCAATATAGGGTCATTGTCTTGTTGCTCTCCAATTGCTTCAGCAATCTAACTGCAATACCAAATTGTTAATTCAATTCTTTTTTCTTGTGTTTCAACTTTCAAGCTCAAGGTGGAAAATTCCTCCAACAATTTCATTCCTTAACTTGTAACCGAAAATCTTGGCTACAAGATTCTACTGAGTGCATCAGCCACAGTATTCCCTTTTCCCGGATGGTATTCAATCTTGAAGTCATAATCCTTGATATATTTCATCCATCTTCTTTGTCTTATGTTCAGTTCTATGTGAAAATAAGTATTTGAGACTCTTATGATCGGAGTCACTATGAATTGGTAGCATAAAGTAGTGTCTCCAAAGCTTAAGAGCAAAGACCACAGCGGCCAATTCTAAATAATGTAATGGTAATCTTCTCGTGAGTCTTCAACTGTCTTGATGCATAGGCAATAACTCTTCCATCTTGCATTAATACACAACCAGTCCAATATTGGAAGCATCAGTATAAACCTCAATTATTTTTTTTACTAGGTAGAGCTAGATTTGGTGCAGATGACAGACATTCTTTTAACAATTGGAATGCTTCCTCACAATTCTGATTCCATATAAACACAGTTCCTTTCCTAGTCAACTGTGTCAGAGGTGAGGCAATTCTAGAAAAATCCTTGACAAATCGGTAGTAGTAACTGGCCATGCCCAGAAAACTTCTTACTCAGTGAGATTCTTAAGTTGCTCCCATTTCTATATGGTTTCATTTTTGAAGAGTCTACTAATAGACCTTACTTGGAGATTATATGCCCTAAGAACATCACTTCTTCAACCAAAATTCACACTTGCTAAACTTTGCATATAACTTATGATCTTGTAGCAATTGCAAAGTGATCCATAGATGTGCTTCATGATCTTCCACACTTTTAGAGTAGATAGTATATCATCAATGAATACAACCACAAACTGATCCAAGTAGGACCTGAATACATCATTCATCAGATGCATAAATGCAGCTGGTGCATTTGTCAATCCAAACGGCATCACCACGAATTCATCACGAACTCTTGAACACCGGCCACGTACCTGTCGCGTTTGCTAGACATGATGGGTCCGGGGCACGTTCAACAGAATGCAACGTAACGATACATCGCGACCTGGTTGCGACTGGGAAGCCCGTCGTGACCACAGTCGAGTGCCCCAAACAGAGCACCACACACACCCCAAAAGCCACA
Organism: Colocasia esculenta; assembly: GCA_014218235.1. Lineage (NCBI taxonomy): Eukaryota > Viridiplantae > Streptophyta > Magnoliopsida > Alismatales > Araceae > Colocasia > Colocasia esculenta. The sequence goes on along the minus strand of CM024755.1, from coordinate 140,370,864 downwards.
AAATGATACAACATGGAGAGGGGAGGCATGAAAACATAGGGAACATGCTAATTATCATCCAAACCACCCCAAACAACCCCATCCATGCGAAGGAAGGTAAAGCTACACTATAAACCTCACATGCACAACATGAACCACTATTCATGGACACCCCAATCCAAGCATGAATTCAACCAACCAACATCATGCAACCATCACACAAGGATCATGAAGCACAGTGCACATCCTAAGCAAAGATCCTAGACTTGGAGAAGGGGGTTTGGCCCTATCATAGTAGAATAGGGGATGGTTTGGGGGTCCCTATCTCCAAATGAAGAACCACCCCAGAGGAGCCTTCTCACAGGCTAGCACCCCTCCACCTCTGAGCTCCAACACTCTAAGAGCCGCCTCTCGCGAGCCGATCACCTCCTCCTTGAGCCAATGGAGAAGTTGCACACCAAACATGAAGAACAAAAGTAAGGAGGAGAGAAAGAAGAGGAGATCTTCACAATCAAACCCAACAAATGTACAACCCTCACAAGCACAACCAAGACTTACCAAGACAAGCCACAAGCCTCCTTCCAAGCTCCCACGGAGCACACACAAAGGGAGATCGCCGGAGGAGGAAGAAAACACAGGGCAAAGAGGCAAATGGGCTTTTGCTCTCGGCCAGAGCAACTTAAACACAGACGTTGACGAAAGCAACGTCCTGGTCGTCGCGTTAGCAATGCTAACTCGACACCCTACTACGTCGCGATCTTAACGACTGCGACCCTGACGGTCAAAGCCACCACATGTCTTGCATTCAACGCTGACATCTGATCGCGACAGGCCAGTATATCGCGTTCAAGCATGCACGCCGACACGTGACTACAAAAAGAACTGTCTGCTGTCAGAGTCTTGCCGCGACGGGGGCAGCCAACGCGTTCATAATCAGAACACGATGGTCACCTCCATCGCCTTCAAAAGGCGACGGGTCGCTCTGTCGCGACCTCAGCCAAGAGGGAAAACACAAAGGGGGACAGGTATGTTACAATCACATTGTTTTACCTGCTTATATACATACTTTAATCCCTTTTCCACATTCACTTTGAATAAGATTCACATTTCAGGTTATAGAATTTAACCTTACTGTTCAACAGTGATAAACAAATCAAAACAGAATACTAACATACTGCTAACATTGAAATTTACATGATTACAACTAAACATGCTCATTATGCTCAATTTCACTTTTATAACACAAACAGTACCTACTGTTGTCTCATCAATGTAAAATTTTTATCACAGGTTTCACACGGTTAGCATATCGCATACCAATGTTTCTAGATTTTTCTGAACAATAAATCAAATTTTAATAATTAAGATAGATTTCAGACATATTTATCAAGAAATTCACTAAACATGGTTCTCATCAGCACAGTTGGTTCTAACAGTTCAGAAACTTGAATTCAGTCATCTTATGATCATACAAAATTTTTGAAACCCTAACATGCAACAAATCTAATTATTTAGGATTAAGCATAGGTAAATCATGCTTATCTCATACTACAGAAATTTCAATAAATAACACTACGTATAGAAATTCGAAATATCCTCATGACATGACCTATTGACTATTCCTAACTAAAAATGAATTTACAGTATGCCACATATCCAGAAATCCAACAAATACACCACAGAGATCAAAATAACCATTCTATAAAACTTGAAGAACTTGGTGCCACAAAGGTTGCCGCCAATAGGTGTTAATGGCACACGATGTTGCCGCCAACACAAGAACTTGGCGGCACACAAGTGGCCGCCAACCTGCCGTCTGCAGAAATGCAGACAGAACACGATATATTTAAGGAAATGGAGGTTCCAAGACACGAGGAAAATTCCACAATATTACTGGGACCTAGGGGACATGTATGGGGTTGAAATCCCTAGATGACTTGCCTTGAAATAAATCTACAATGGTCGAATTAACGCGAAGAAGCCCTCCTCGGCCAAACTAAGAGGGTGCTTAACTGCTTCTGATCCAGTCCTTCCTGTCGATGTGCTTCAATTATTAGAGTCGGGGAAGATTCCTTGATGCTTGGTGTATCCTCCAGTCGATGCAGAACACTAGAAGACTCCTCCAGTCGCCAGATCCAGCCGTCCAAAGATCAGCTTCTCTCACAAAAAACTCTAGGGTTTCTCCACAGCCAAAAAGACCTAACTCGGCCAAAACTCAAGATTTTATAGACTAGGCGGGTTGGGGTACGCATTAGGGTAAGGTCTCCTACTATTAGAGCTAGGTTTCCAAAACAAGAACCGGAAGAAACGCTACCGTTTCTTGATCTGAAATCGTAATAAAACTTGGAAATAAATGTCAACATTTGCATATATATATATATATATATATATATATATATATATATACAGCATAATTACATACAATATGCATGGAATAAATATATATAATATGCACATTAATAATTAGATACTACATACACATTTAAATATATTACATGCATTGAAATAAACTCATGTATATCTACAAGATGTATAGCAATAATTACATATTATATGCTCAACATTACTTAATACAATATGCATAAGATTTAATAAGTACAATATGTACAAAATTAGCTAATTTCTTATATCCATAGAATAAGATATATACATATATGCATACATATGCACAAATTTAATAAACACACTATGTACATGAACAAGTAAACATCACATACATGGAATATAAATGAAAAAAAAAATCGGGGTCTCACACTCTCCCCCCTTGAAAAGGATCTTCGTCCTCGAAGATCGGATCAAGTACCTGTGGTGACTTCATCAATGTCATCTCCGGTTAACACATTCTCCTTGGCTGGTGGTTGTGGCTTTACCGCTGACTTCTTTGTTGTTGTTGCTAGAACACCTCGTGGAACGAACTCTTCAATCTTGGACAGTCTCTGATCCGATGGTCCTTGCTGCCACACTTGAGACATCTTCCCATCTTTAACCAACACACATCTCCACCATGACGCTTGCCGCATTGCACACACTCAGGCTTCTCTCCCTTGTTCGATTCCACCTTACTCTCTTGCTTGCTTGCAGCGCTTAGAGCCTCGTCCAAAGTGCGGGGGTCGGACTCTAAAAGTCTAGCTCTCAATGATGGGTTGAGCCTTATCACGAACCTCCTTACCTTGCGCCTCTACACATGCTCCCTAGCTCGATCACCACGCTTACCATGACTCACCAAAGTCTGCAAAATAATTAACTTAGTTAGAATCTAAGTTACTAAATTCTAACTATTTTCTTAACTATCTTTCTTTCATTATTAAATATTTTCTACATATATGGACAAATTTCTACAAAGACTTTGCAATATTGTGAAGATGATGGTTTATTCATGTACAATCTCAACCTTGGGCTTAGATACCATCTCTGTAATGACCCTCTTTATATCGGTACGATTATACCAATCCACGTCGGTACGAAGAACGCCGTCACAATGGGATATTAACCCAACACTAAACGATAGGTTGATATGTACATGAATAGCAAATGAGTATAGCGAAATTAAAAGAAATAACTCATCTCATTCCATCATCATCACATCATTTCACGGTCTATATAGCAAATGTAAATGACAAAAGTCCAAATTAATACAATTCCGAATGAAATGCATTGTCTATTACATTGTCCATATGAATAACATTATTAGATGCTATAAAATAAAACAACTATTTAGTAAACTCTACAAGCAGCTATTCTCTCGCTTGATGTCGCTCCTTGCTATGTCCTCCTCAAGTACGGGGACACCTGCCTCACCTGTACGCCGAAGCAAGGATGAGTCTTCTAAAAAGACCCAGCAAGCAATCTATAGATATCATTCTTACACATATCACACACATTCTAAACTATTACATAATAGGGAAACACATGCTATCCTTTAAACAATAAATGAATCACATGGAACACGTTTTAAACAATTAACAACATACATAAACCACCTAAACTTGCTTCCTATACATGGGAATTAACTCGATTCATATTTCAAGTCATAATTCATATCAATCATATTCTTGACATAATCAAATGTCTATGAATGATCATGAATGACCTATAGCATACTTTCTACATACAACATATAACATGATTTATGGTTTCATACTTTATTCAAATCATTGCACAATTCTACAATTTTTAAAACGTGGGACATGTACAAGGTAAATAAGATTCCTAGCATGTTATCTAACCAATTTCACATATAAATATAACACTTTTTCACACATTTAGCTTGCTTTTTTAATTAAATAAATCACATTTACATAAATTACATCCTTTCACATGCCAACACATTCATACTACATTAACACCTATTCACTTTTCTCATTTGTCCATATTCACATAACACTAGTACATGGATGTTATTAAACTATATAACATGATACTAAACATGATATTACATTTAAATATTAACACATGAATGATATGAATGCATGCATTTTTACCTTGGCTTCACATGCACTTACTCTCTCTTTTACATTCACTTCACTTACACATGATTTCACACATTTTTCACATAGTTTTCACTTGCACTTTCACTTCTCACATCACTTGCACTTACCACGTGCCACATTCACATTATTCACATTTACACTTTTACACTTAATTGTCATGACACATAGTCCTAACTACCATCTAGAGGAACACATACACTTATCACTTAGCACTTCACTTCACTTAACACACACTCACCACCTTGGCAAACTAGTGACGAATCTTGGTAAACTACGCAGAACGGGAGAAGCCCTCTCCACCCTATCTAGTGGTACTTGTCCACCTCCAGGATTTCATCCTAATACCTTTAGGATATCACTTATACGTTGAGCCTTCCCATAGGGACTTTTGTACAGTAGGGCTCTCAGACCTCTATAGTAGCAGTGTCAATCTCGACCCAATTTTACACATTATCACATTGTTTTACCTGCTTGTATACATACTTTAATCCCTTTTCCACATGCACTTTGAATAAGATTCACATTTCAGGTTAGAGAATTTAACCTTATTGTTTAAAAGTGATAAACAAATCAAAACAGAATACTAACATGCTGCTAACATTGGAATTTACATGATTACAACAAAACATGCTCATTATGGTCAATTTCACTTGTTATAACACAAACAGTACCTACTGTTGTCACATCAGTGTCAAATTTTTATCACAGGTTTCACACGGTTAGTATATCGCATATCAAAGTTTCTAGATTTTTTGAATAGTAAATCAAATTTTAATAATTAAGACAATTTCAGAAATATTTATCAAGAAATTCACTAAACATGGTTTTCATCAGCACAGTCAGTTCTAACAGTTCAGAAACTTGAATTCAATCATCATATGATCATACAAAATTTCTAAAACTCTAACATGCAACAAATCTAATTATTCAGAATTAAACATAGGTAAATCATGCTTATCTCATTACTACAGAAATTTCAATAAATAACACTATGTACAGAAATTTGAAATATCCTCATGACATGACCTATTGACTATTCCTAACTAAACATGAATTTTACAGCATGCACATATATCCAGAATCCAACAAATACACCACACAGATCAAAATAACCATTCTGTAAAACTTGAAGAATTTAGCGGCACAGAGGTTCCCGCCAACAGGGGTTAACGACACACGATGTTGCCGCCAACACAAGAACTTCGCAGCACACAAGTGGCCGCCAACCTGCCGTCTGCAGAAATGCAGACTGAACACAATACATATAGGGAAATGGAGGTTCCAAGACACGAGGAAAATTCCACAAAAATACTGGGACCTAAGGGGACATGTAGGGATGAAATCCCTAGATCACTTGCCTTGAAATAAATCTACAATGGCCGAATTAACCCGAGGAAGCCCTCCTCAGCGAAACCAAGAGGTGCTCAAAACTGCTTCTGATCTGGTCCTTCCTATCCATGTGCTTCAATTCTTAGAGTCGGGGATGATCCTTGATGCTTGGTGTATCTTCCAGTCGATGCAGAATGCCAGAAGACTCCTCCAGTCGCCAGATCCAACCCTCCAAAGATCAGCTTCTCTCACATAAAACTCTAGGGTTTGTCCACAGCCAGAAAATCCTAACTCGGTCAAAACTCATGATTATAGACTAGGCGGGTTGTGTTGCCTAGCTAGCAAGCCCAGAGGGGGGGGGGGGTGAATGGGATTCTTTAAAATTTGAATACCTAAACCTATCCACAAATCATTCACACAAGAAACACTTCGTTGATTGTTAGTGTTAGTGAAAAGTAAACAACAAACACAAAGCAAGCAATCACACTACACCAGATTTTATCCTGGTTCGGACCTCCTCTCCATAGGAGCCCAAGTTTAGTTCCTGAGCAATTACTCAGGATATACTACCCAAGGGTATAGTCCCCCTCAAGGACACTTACACACCCAGCCGCAGTTGGTCTTCTTCACAACCTGAAGAGGAATACAACAATTTGGAACCCTCCAGGTCTTCTTCAACATGAAGGGAACAATACCCTGGAACCCCCAGGTGTTCCTTCAACACGAAGGGAAAAACACAAAGATGTGTTCAAGGGATGATACACCCCTGGACAAAGCCAATAGCACAGTGCTTGATCCGAAGCGAAGACTGAGAGGAAAAAATCTATAAAGAAGAACACTCTCAGTTCTCAAGGCTCTCTTAAGGTTCTACACTAGACACAGAGAGCAAAGATCTACAACAGGCAATGGAGTGAGACTTGAGCTCTTCTATGGTGCTTGCAGAATTTAAATTCTCAAAATTGGTTGTTCTTTACGTAGGCACCAGCCTTCTATTTGTATGTTCTTTGAAAAATGTAGTCGTTGAAGTATCAGTTGCCTCTAAGTTTAGAGAACGTTAGACTGCATGGCTTTCCTTTATAGTCAATGGTTCCTTACGTTCCATGCACTTAAGAAGAAAATCTTTCTTGATATCCTCCAGCTTCTATTTTATCCAACGTTGTATAGAGTCGTGCTGTCAGAGACCTGCACACATTAAATGCTAAAACGTAGACAGCTAAGCTGTCTCTTGTTGTCAGTCAATGTTAGAGTGAGAATACATCAAAATAGAATCTCCATTCTGTCTTTCCAAAAAGATATTACATGCAGGAGCATAAGAAAAGAAGATATCTGGACATGCATCGTGCAGAGAAATGTACGGTTATATTTAATGCATGGATAAAAGAGAAATACACGGGATGACTTGACTTGTCACGATATTCAAATATCAAGTCGTTATAGCTCATGAAGTCGATTTGAACATGACTTATAGACTCGTTGTGAATGAGTCATTGTTCATGTGGATCGTTGCTCATTCATAAACAAATCGTTTTACGCACAAATCGTTATGCATTCCTAACTAAATCGTTCTGGATAACAATCGTTATGACATTATAAGAAAATCGTTATGAGCAAATCATTATACCAAATTGTTATGAGCAAATCGTTATAACCAATCGTTATGAAAATCATTATAACCAAATCGTTATGAGCAAATCGTTATAACCAAATCGTTATACTCACTTGTCGAATCTTTATGAGAGCAAATCGTTATGCTCACTTACGAAATCGTTGTGAGATCGAAATCGTTGCGACCACTTAGCGACGTTCTGAGATCGAAATCGATGCAATCACTTAGCAAATTGTCTGAGATCAAAATCGATGCGATCACTTAGCGAATTGTTCTGAGATCGAAATCGATGCGATCACTTAGTGAATCGTTCTAAGATCAAAATCGATGCGATCACTTAGCGAATCGTTCTGAGATCGAAATCGATGCGATCACTTAGCAAATTGTTCTGAGATCAAAATTGATGAATACTCAAAAATGATATGAAACTTATGAAAATCGTTATACTTCAAAACGAGTTGATGTGTACTTAGAGAAATTTCATGCTCTGAAAAATTAAGAACAACAAAGTAAGGATTTACTTACAAGTCTTTGCTTGATTTTGCCTGGTTTATTTCCTGGACTAAGCCTCATAGAAACTTGTTAGATACTAATTGTTAGGATTTTTTTAATCACCAAAATAGATATATAATTCATGACATTATATGGGGATGATCTGATCATCAATCTCCCCCTTTTTAGTGATGACAAAACATAACATAAGCATAGACTTTCTGAAATAAATCTAAGGTATTTTGTAGAATATATAAAAAGGAATGTATTTTAGAAATACTATGGTTCTCCCCCTTTTGTCATTAAGAAAAAAATATCATTCGGAGACAAAGAAGAAAGAAAAAGAGAGAGCACAGAACTGTTCTATTTATCTGGAGGGGTTACATGAAGATAGAAAGCAGGAGACAGAAGAGAGGCATGCCGATGAATAATGCGCAAAGCCTTACATTCATGTTCCTCAAAATAGGTCTGAAAAACCCCAGAAGTAATAGAATAAGATGACCACATGACAGGAAGCATTCTTTTGATGTGAAGTTGGCGCTGAGCTTCTGGAAAAGTAGCAAATTCATCTTTGCCAAGGGAGACCTTGAAGGAAATGAAAGATCCAAAGCTGGCAAATCGAAGAAACTGGTTGATCTTGATAGGGTAGTGGATCTGATGCTGCAGGAGGATTTTTCTTCAAAGCCATAAAAAGTTTGTACCGCTCGACCCCTAATGATAAGGCTCTGGAACCAGATTGATGGAATTCAAGCCCAAAAAGATTTCAGCTGTGAGAGTAGGCTTGCCTGCCTTAAACAAGGAGATGTTCAAGGCTTCCAACTGAAGGGCTGACTGGTTGTATGTTTTTCCCAATCTGAGGGAGAGAGCCTTTCACTTTCAGAGAGAAGAGGGGTAAGAACCTCAGAAGTGATATGGCCTAGATGAAATTCCCAGAAGAGGAATCTTTGGAAGGGGGGGAGACGACCTGGCTGAGCTGAGATCCTACCCATTACATGAGCAGATCTCTCAAAAATAACAGGACCAACAAAGGAGTCCATGACCAAAGAATGCAGTTTGGGGAGAAACACACTGCTTGGTATTTGCAGGGTAGTGAAATCCACTTTGAAGGAGCAATTAACTGGATTTTCATTTTTAACGAAGCAATGGCTCCCTAGAACTGACCCAACTGCACTTCAGGTAGCTTGTGAAGATAACGCTAGTCTTTGAATAGATGGAGGTACCGATGAGCCTTACTTCCTTTTGAATGAAGGGTGCCCAGGTGGTCTTGTGATGAATGACAAACCACTCAGAGAGAGTGAGTGGGTGATCCCGAGGTGGAAACTGATCTGACTTTGCAAGTAGAAACATCCGGTAGAGAGCCTTGTGCCCTTTAGCCCACTGATCTTTAGACTTGCATTCAACTATTTGGAAGATTTTGATTGATCAGCTTTGGAGATGTGGCAATAGGGAAGGACAACATTGAGGTGATCAGTTAGATTGAGAAAAGGAACACCAAAAATGGTGGCAAGGATACACTTTTGGAGATATTCAAAATAGATTGGTTTCCTTTGATTGTCAACAGTGAGGGAAAACCAAAGAGGAGGAAACTTGGGAAGAGCAAAAGTGTTGGAGAGTTTCCTCTTTTTAGAAGAAGGAGAGTCAGTTTTGTGGACATGAGAACCAACTTCCAGAACTGAGCAGATTGTGGTAATTTTCAACTCATCCTCGAATTTCTTGAGAAATGGACCTTCAAGTTGTGCACTTTCAGTTATAAAGGTAACAAAGGAGGGAGGAGTAGGAGGATGAATAAAGGATTGATGGGTAGGAGGAGATATGAGGGATGGTCCAATAGAAGAAGGACCAGAGGAAGATGAGGCTCCAGCTGATGATGAGGCTGGAGGGTCTTCAATGACAAGAGGACGTGGAGGATTGGATGTAGAGATGGCAGGAGATGAGGAGGATTCAGAAGGAAATGGTGTTGGAGATGAAATGGAGCGAGGCATGGGTTGTTTGAAAGGGATAGGTGCTGGTGGTGCTGTGTGGAGGATGGTTGTGAAGGAAGATGGGGGAGCCGGAGTTGCAAGAGGAGAAGGATCAGGGGCTTCTGGAGCTACAGCTGGCTCTTCTACTCTTGGAATCTCACCCTCGGAAACCACTGGCCCTGTTGGCCCAGAAACATCCTCTATTGGCCCTGATGGCCCAACTTCACAGCTTAGCATGATCCTGCACTGTAGTTGCTACCTCTTCAACAGCCTGTGGCCCGGATGGCCCTACTAGTTCTTCTGAAATTGGCCCTCATGGCCCAGCATCTTGTTGCCTGGCCTCTGAAGGCCCAGACTTTAGACTGGTTCTGCAGGAGAAGGAGCAGGAGGGGCATTTGAGGACTGTGCCCTGACCAGATCTCCAAGTGCGGTAATAGAATCATTAATGCTAATAAGTTCACTTCGCACCCATCTAACTGCATTTCTGACCATGCCCATCTCCTTAGCTGAAGTACTCTGGCTTATGAAAATTGACTGAATATCTGATTGCACATAGCAGAATCTTTCCTTTTCATCTATTCTACCAACTAAGGGCTTTAGATTGACCTTCAATTTCTTCTTTCTCTACCTCTGATGAGGCCTCCTGGTCAAGAGAGGAATCCCAGAAGCTGCTTTTTCCCTTTCTTGCTTGCCCTTGCAATGGGCTCCACATTATCATCATTATCTTCTTCACCTGAGGCACTCTCCACAATGCCTTCTCTGAACTGATCATCAACGGGGACATTGGCAGTGTGCTCCACCTGGATTGTGCTTCCTTTTCAATAGATTGCTCCCCTGAATAGGAGCATCTTCCATGACAACATCTCAACTGAGGCCAGATGCTACAACCTCTGCAACTGGATCTACCAAGATCTCTGGCTCAACCTGAGTACTGGTTAAAGAGTCCACATACACTCCGAAGAATTGTAGCTACTTGAGAAGAGGGCGGTGCAACTTCTAAATTCTGTCCAACAGGCTTAAAAAATTCTGAGGAATGATCTAAACTTGGCTTCCAATGATCACCGATTCATCTGCTCGGACCTCTACTATTGCTGCTAGTTGTTCCTACAATTCTGAATGGATTAACTTCTTCTTGTTGCTCTTGAAACTCCTAGTCCTAATGGTACTTTGCTGCTACTATTGCTTCTCCTATTCTTCTTGGACTTCTTGGGCTTCGCCAATAATGGCTTCACCCTCAGCCACTGAGGTCTTGGTCCTATACCTCCAAACAATGAGAATCCACTTTCTTTAAGTTTCTGCTTCGAATCCTGGCCCATTTTCTTGACACTGCTCCAGACAAATGATGCCAAAATGTTGAAATACCTCGGTGAGCCAGATGTGCATATGGTAGGGACACATTTAGCTTGCTCTTCTTGTCCCAAACCTGAGCGGATGCAAACTTCATTTCTATCATAACCTTGCCTCTATTATGTATGGTTCTGGATAGACCAGAACATCATATCTGAGTCCGCCTTTGTACAAGTCGAGTAGGTGGCACTCCTAGGGACCAGAATTTGGCACAATATGAAATGTAGAATTCGATTGAATGCATTCAGCTGGTTGATGTCTATCTTTCCATACTTTAGTTTGTACTCGGACCAACAATCCCTAATCCCTTCGCCTGGATTTCCATAGTGTGAACCCCACTGTGACCGGTGGTGTAAACTCCAAATAAAGTTTCCAAAAGCTCATAGGTAATTAATCTGGGTTCCTTGACAGTGGATGTCAAGGACCGTCCTCCTCAGTTTTAAAACAAACGAAAAGCCTTCACTAGGTCTGGATAACTCACCTCTGACAGAGTTGCCATCTTCGACCATTTCATCCTTTCCTTGCTGCAATGATGCTGCCCATTCCATTCTTTTAAATCTTCAACGTCCACTGCCTTGTTTCCATAGACCTTGATCATCACAGAGGTATACCTCTCTTCCTGCTCGGCGGAAAGAAACGCAGCTCCATAGCCCCGACGCTGCCAGATACACCAGACGCGGCCATGGATTAAATGGGGAAAGTTTCTGGATGATGGAATGTGCAAAGGAGCAGAAGCCCTCAAGAAATTCTTGCGAGAAGGAGTTAGAAGCTTTGAAGTCCCAGAGAGTTGATGCCAGAGTCGATAGGGTATCGCCTGAAGCAAGTTGAAGGAGATGAAGCGAAGGGTGAATCGTTTGTACCACAGATTTTGGGTTTTTATGAAAAACAATAAAGGTGACTTTTCGAAACAACAGGCGCCATAATGGCAGAAAATGACAAAGTGACCAGTTCGAGAGGAATAAATACTTTATAAATAATCGAACCATCTCGGATAAGTAAGAAACAAGTAATATTTTAATGAGATTTTGCTTAACTACAGGGGAGAGAAAATTTGGTTATTCTGAAATAATTTATATTTTAGTTTTATACAGATAAATCTTTCACATTTATACATGCCTAGTTCCCTTCTAAGAGAAGTAAATCTCTCTTCAGGTAAGGCCTTTGTGAAGATATCTACTAATTGATTTTGTGTATCTACAAAAGAAATATCATATTACCATTAGCTACATGATCACGAATAAAATGGTACCTAACCTCAATGTGCTTTGTCCTTGAATGCTGAACTGGATTCTTGGTGAGATTTATTGCACTGGTGTTATCGCACAGCAAGGGAATTGTCTTGATATTTAGTCCAAAATCCTCAAGCTGTTGTTTGATCCATAAGAGTTGTGTACAACAACTTCCAGCAGCCACGTACTCAGCTTCAGCTGTAGATAGTGCTACTGAATTGCTTCTTTGAGGACCATGATATCAGACATTCTGCAAAAAATTGACAAAATCCACTGGTGCTTTTCCTATCTACCTTGCATCTAGCATAGTCAGCATCAGAATATCCTACTAAATTAATTTCACATGAATTTGTGTACCATAATCCTAGATCATGAGTTTTGGCTAAGTATCTAAAGATCTTTTAACACAAATTAAATGAGACTCTTTAGGATCTGCCTGGTACCTAGCACACATACATACGCTAACAATATATCAGGTCTGCTTACTGTTAAATAGAGTAATGAACTATCATACCTTTGTAAAGTTTCTGATCTACTTTCTTACCATTTTGTCACTGTCTAGCCTTGTTGATGTGCTCATGGGTGTTGAGAGTGACTTGGCGTTTTCAAATCCAAACTTCTTTAGTAATTCTTTGGTGTACTTGGCTTGACAGATGTGAGATCCTTCCTTTGCTCGTTTGATTTGCAATTCGAGGAAGTAGTTGAGCTCCCCCATCATGCTAATTTCAAATTCTCCCTGCATAAGCTTTTCATAATACTTTCAAAGAGATTCACAGTAGAGCCAAACATTATATCATCAACATATATTTGAACAAGTAACACATTTTAAGTTTAGACTTAATGAATAATGTGCTATCTACTTTTCCTCTAATGAAACCATGATTTAACAAAAAAAGAATTAAGCCTTTCATACTAAGCTCTAGGTGCTTGCTTCAAACCATATAAAGCTTTATGCAACTTAAAAACATGATTTGGAAAGTCTATGTCATCAAAAACAGGTGGTTGTTCTACAAATACCTCTTCCTTTATAAAACCTCAGAAAAGTAGATTTACATTCATTTGAAAGAGTTTTAAATTTGATGCAGAAGCATATGCAAGTAAAATCCTAATTGCCTCAAGTCTAGCCACTGATGCATAGGTTTCATCGAAATCTATGCCTTCCTCTTGGGAGTAGCCTTGAGCTACCAATCTGGCTTGTTTCTTATAATCACACCAGCTTCATCCAACTTGTTCTCGAACACCCATTTGGTGCAATCAAAGGATGATCTGATGGTCTCGGAATAAGGGACCATACTTGGTTTCTCTTAATGGTTAAGTTCATCTGCATGGCTAATATCCAAGATTCATCAAATAGTGCCCATTGACTGTCTTAGGCTCTATTTGAGATACAAAGGCAATGTAGTCACAATGAATTATATTACCTCTGGTTCTTACCCCAACCGATGGATCACCAATGATGTTTTCCAGTGGTGATCTTTCTTATACCTTCATTCTTTTGGAAGATTATCGTGAGATGTATCCTTTTGTTGTAGATCTTCCAAGGGTGGATCATCCTTATCCTCAATAGATGTGTTCTTTAGCTTCTTGGACAATTCATCTATATCATCAATATCACTATCTACTTCCTTTCTCAAAGAAGGGTTAGTTTCATCAAAAATATATGCACTGATTGAATCAATAAAATTCATTTGTTAAATACTCTATAACCTTTGGGTTTGGAAGCATACCCCATGAATATACCTTCATCTGATTTTGCATCTAGCTTACCAATGTCCTTTTGCCGTTGTTGTGGATGAAGCATGGACATCAAATGTCCTAAAATGGCTGATCTATGGCTTCTTCTGCTTGTATAGCTCATATGAAGTCTTTTTCATGATTGCCCTGATCATTACTCTGTGGATGATATAGCATGCTGTGTTGATGGCTTCGGCCCAAAAATATCTTGGCAAATCATATTCTGATAGCATGGTCCTTGTCATATCCAATAGGGTTCTATTCTTTCTTTCAGCAATCCATTTTGTTGTGGTGTCCTTGGTGCTGGAAGTTGTGTTCTATTCCTTGGCTATCACTGAATTTGGCAAAGCTCTCATTCTGAAATCTCCTCCATGATCTGATCGGATACTAATGATGCTATACTTCTTACCCTTTTGAACTTTCTTACTGAAACTAATATAACTTTCAAAAGTATCATCCTTGTGATCTAAGAAAGAAACCCAGTAAACCTGGAGTAGTCATCTACTATAACAAATTCAAAGTTCTTTCCCCCAAGACTTGTGGTCCTCATTGGCCCAAATAGATCCATATGTAGAAGTTCTAAGGGTTTAGAGGTTGTTACCATGGTCTTTGACTTGAAGGATGACTTGATGTGCTTCCCTTTTGCACACGGCCTATAGACACCATTCATTTTGCACTAACCTTGGGTAGACCTTCCACCAAGCTTCTCTTGATAACTTTCTCATGCCATCCAAGCTGCAGTGGCCCAGTCGTCAGTGCCAGAGATCTGTTGATGCTCTTTATTGCTGCCAGACATATGTCCTGATCTTTAGTTCTTCCAAATAAAGTACATACAGGGTTCTTTTCCTACTGGCTTCAAACACGACTGCACCATCCTTATAATACTGCACTTTGACTCTTCAAATCGATCTGATGTCCTTTATCGCACAGATGATGATACATAAGGTTGTGCTTCAGTCCTTTCACACAAAGTACATCTTCAATGATAACTTTTCCTTTGCTACCAACCGGTCTGCAACCTATTATAGTTCCTTTTCCATTGTCATATGTAACTGTGCCTTCTTCAACTTCAAGGTGAGAGAGAACAGCTTCTTGTTACCTGACATATGCCTTGAGCATCCGCTATTAAGTACCATTTGCATGATCGAAGGTTTCTTGCCTTAAAAACATAAGTTTTAGGTACCCAAGTTCTTTTCGGTCCTGATTGGTTAGTATGATCAATTTTTCTTTTAATTATCTATATTTATGTTACTTGGACATGATACTTTAATGTGTCCTAACTTATTGCAATAGCTACAACAATACATTTTAGTTATCTTTTCAGTTGGAATGTATTTAAAATTTGATTTATATCTTGTGTCTTGTTTAGGTACAAATTTATGGTTGGATATGTTTTAAGATATACTACTGTTTCCTCATTATCGGGAGTATAACTAATCCATGTTTCTTTTTACCTGACCGTCTAGTACCTTTTAATATAATATTGTTTTGCCATTAGTAAATTTTTCTAGTGTGCTTGACAATTTTTCATTTTCCGTTTTTAAGTGTTAACTTCTTATTTTAATTTATTTACAGTTTCTTGTTTTCCA